>JAMAKP010000012.1:325028-546263 GCA_023628455.1 Chaetomiaceae sp. B2702 | reverse complement strand
CCCCCTCCCCCTTTCCTGTCTGGTTGTCTAGCCTGACTCGCTGGTGGCGGCTCTCCTGCCCACTCGGCCTGACTCTCACCCCGAGCGGTGATGCGCAGTGCGGTTGAAGGGTTTGCTTCGCCGAAAAAAGGGAGGGCTACCGATCGGGTAAGACAGGCCGAACAGATGGAGGGGGCTTTTCAGTTTCGTTTGGTTTGGGTTTCGAGGTTGCTGTTGTTGGCGTTATGGGTCCCTATCCACATGGCTTTTCGGGAGGCAGGAAGGAGTTGTTTTGGAGACGTCCCAGCCGGTTGGCTTGGGTTACTATGATGCTTGTTGGTGTTGTTTGGTCCAGCTGCATTTTTGATGTCGATGTCTTGTGTTGAGAATACAGTATAGCATTTGGGTTCAGCTTGTCTCTTGGGTTGTAGCAATACAAGAGTATGAGGTCACGTCTGCTATTAACGTGAGGCTTTGTATCCTTGGTGATCGCCACCCAGCGTGCGCAGCTACATGCGTCAACTTGGAGCGTTGTTCTCTATGCTTGGTGAATCATCACGCTGCCCGACTGAGCTTTTACAATTACAAACCGACGTAAGTGGTCAGTAAATCAGAGCCCGACCGTGCTTGAGGCCTAACCTCCTGCGTCACTCCATTGTCAGCTACCCTACTTTGCATAGGATCTAAGCAAACCGGGGGAATGGAAAATCACGAAAATGGAACTGATGTTAGGTGGAAGAAGCTGCGCTTGCGTGTTGCCCGCTTTCCCTTGGCTTCTTGCTGTCCCGGGGCCAGATGTTTAGTCACGTTTATATTGCAGGGCCTTGCTAGTCTAGAGAGAAACGAGAAGGTGAGTAAAGAAGTCGAGACACAGCCTCGTCACCCATCACCAACAACATACCCACCAAAATATCCGAGGCGTTACATTCGCCGGGGCATAAGAGACTATATCCGCCGGTCCCGAGACGCAGGCAGCCCACGCGAAGCTGCCCAGAGGCAAAAAGAAAATACCCGTGAGTCGGGGAAGGGTGCGATGCGAGGATGGACGAAGACGTCGGCATGCGAAATAGGCCCATGGTGACTGCCAGTGAAATATCTTGTGCGAGGCACTGAGTCTGTTTTGCTATGGGAAAGATTTTTAGGCCTAGGCCGGAAGAATACTTCTTGTTCTTTTAGCAGAGACTGGGAACTCAGCTCAGTTGACCAATCCCTGGGTATTTCAGCCCAATGTGAGGTAACAGTCTAAAAAGGCGAGAAGGGGTAATAGCCCTGTCATTACCAGAGAAAAGAATCTTTACAAATTCGGAGCCGGCGGCCGCAGCGGACGCGCAAGAGTGAGGATCTTCGGATCCTGCACCGCCTCGCCCGTGACGACCCCTGACAACTTCGGCCCTTCCGGTACCGAATCCCCGGGACCGATCCCGCAGAAGGCCCGGGCAACCGGATTGGCGGCAGCCCAACCAAGCCTGACCAGCCTATCAGCAGCCATCTTCTCAAACAGGCGTGTGCAAGGCCGCGAGGCTGAATGCATCCTGACAAATTCCGGCAAACGAAGAATGCAGTGCTTCACGTCGCCATGCAACGTTCTCGTGTGGTTGCCTGCCCGGCGACTAGGATTATAGGTGAAGATGCGATAAATTTGGTATTCTCATTCCGTGACCCCGGTGTACTCACTACTGGGATGCGGGTTTAGTGCACGACAGTCCGTAGTCCTCAGACTTTGAAGGCCGTAAGTGGGTTGTTGCCGTCATTCTCGTGCCGTAGGGATTCCGGGCGCTCCCACAAGACATATGCACATAGAAGCCGGGTGTTGGCTGCCCAAGACCATTGGATTGAAGACGTCATCGGACCCCATACACAATGGCCTTTGGCATGTGATACGAGGGATACCGCCGGAGAAGAGGAGGGAGGGGGGGTGGGTTAGATGGCCGGTGTCACGCAAACGAGACGCGATGCACACCCCAGGGGTAATACTCGGTGGTTCCCGGTCTGCATTTTCTGAAAGCAAGCTCGGTGTCATGCTGGAAATTGCTATTGGTCCCCCGGATTTCAGAATTCGAGATGACTCGTAACTTGGCTGCATAGTTCTTGCGGCACGGGGCCGTCTTCACCCCTGACGGCGCGGGTAAAAGGGGGTCATTGCCCGAGAGGGCCTTGTCAGAGCATGCCATTGGCACCTACAACACTTGACTGTTCAGTCACCCCTTAAACGGGAGACAGGCCACCAACTATGAGGCCATGTCTTCGTGGGGGAAGGTTGTCGGGAGCCGATAACGGCAGGCGGAGTGATCGCGAAAGTGGACTATCTATGCAGGGTCAAGGTCAACTTTGCCGCGATAAGCGACTGTGACACGGGCCATTGTCGATCAGGCCTGTGTCAACGGCGTGAAGGTGTTGGTTGAGGAGCGACGAATGTCGGTGCTCAAAGCTTACTTGCCTTCACTCGAATCTCTGAGATATTAAGGGGCCGACCAATTGACCTCATGCCACCATGAAGAGACGACATGATGCACACCTCACTTGACGGAGACCTCTGGAAGCAAGTGAGGCGTGCTATCATGAGATCCAGCCAACCACATCGGCGGTTCCCAATCTATTCCTGGCCACACCAAGCGAGGCAGAGCTTTGTGCGTTGTGTTTCGGAACTTAGTGAACTGCCTCAAAACACAAAAGCGACCCATCGCCAACGGGGCGTTTGTCACTTCACTTCGCTGGAATGTTCTGCGTTGAGACAGTTGGCGGCCTGCCACTAACGCCGCAAGCTTAGGAGCATTTTCGGACGGCGGGAGAAGAGCCGGAACAGGGCTTGGGGCTGCGGATCGAAGAGAGGATGGGATGATCGGCCCCTTCTGCGACCTAGACTCGGCGGGCGAAGCCACTATACAGGTTCGAGAAAGGAAGAGAGAGACGGAGAGTAAACGAAACATGGAGCACAAGTAAAATCAGAACCTGGCCGCAGAAAAGCGGCCATATCCACTCTTTATATGATGAACAAGAATTATCAATCGAGTATGGCGTAAGGCTGATCGCCCTCCTGAATGGCAAGGCGCAGCCGAAGGGAAGCGAAGGGGGAGTTGGATGAGGTCGAGAAAAGAGAGTTGGACGCACGACAAGACAGCAGGGCTGAAGGTTACACCGCGGCTTTGCGCCAATGAGACGCCTCTATAACTCCAGTAGCTGCGTGGCGGAGTGGGCTGCACGAGCCATGTGGGGTCGGCTGGCCTCAAAAACGGGCCTGGCTGAGGTGTTGCAGTCTGTATTCTCACGACTCCAGCGGCAGCCAAGGCAAGCAAGAACCTCCCCTATGGCTTGCTACCTAGGTAGTGAGGGCAACAACAACTCCGGACCGGTTTTTGCTGAGGTGTGGAGCAAAGTTTGCTCCCTCAGGCCTCACCGTCGCCCGATACTGAAGGTGCTCTGGAGTGGAATTGAATGGAAAGTACACGGCACGGCGGCTTCCAAATCGTTGTTGGGTGCCCCTGCCCGCCAAGTTTGATTGCCCTGGCCCTCTTTCCCCTCGCACCGGCAGTGACGCCATGACAATGACAAATGGATGCTGGCTCCTTCCCTCGCCGCATGTTGCCAGATATTGCTCACGGCAGGCAGATTCATGTACTGTACATACTGTGCTTCGCCTGGACATGGCTTTTCTTGGCGACCGTTTTCTCAACCCGCATCTTCGATCTGCGTTCATCCACCCTCGGCCAATTGAACAGGCTTTGGTGTGAGGATGTGGCTGCAAGATAGGGGAGCTTGGAAATGACCGAAGTCAGTATACCCCCGAGAGCGGCCTTCTATACGCTCCTCAAATCACAGTTGCAATTCGGTACTACAGTCACCCATGCACCATCTTCTTTGCGTCGCCCCCGAGGGCCCCGACCCCCAGGCTCCCGCCTCGGGTTGCCTGATACCTGCCAAACTCCTTTCCCTGTCGAAGTGAGCCTGCATGCAAGTTGCCGCAGGAATAGGGGCACAGGTCAAAGAGACTCGACGTTTCTAGTATCTGTGGGCCACCCTGGGGTGTTTTCCCTACCCATCACCGCAGCGGATTGCGCCGGCCGGGTGACCAGACCATCCCTGGTGATGTCCTCTCCTTAGCAGCCAGCCAAGACAAGCACCAACCAACAACCCTGTGCCTATCCCGATGCAGTCTTCGCCCAACCCGTTGGGCCGGCCAGGGTCCTGGGCGGTTCGTCACGGCTGCCACCCGAGTACATACCTGATCTGCCGTCCGAGTCATATAAATGATCCTTCGCGGCCTTCCTGCTCTAGATAGTTGACTCGGACACACCTGCTTCTCTCGGCTCTTTGTCCCGACGCCGCCTTCGCCCGCAAGCTTCCGTTCTTTATGCCTCTCTTCGAGCCCCAATGTCCCCGTCCCCGACCACAGGTATGAGCCGGCTTTCCCTCGAGCATAACACATCCACTCCACCGGTCTGGAGTCGGGCGCAGTCACCACGTACGAGTCCTGCTATGCCCGGATCTGAGTCCGAGTCCCCCTCGGATGCCGGTGACCGGGACATTGAGGACGACGAGGATGAGGAAGACACACACATTGTGTTGTCGCCGATGGGGTTCAAGTACAACACTTCACGACTCTCGCCAAGATCTCGGGAGGTAGTCGAAGGGCTCTTCAACCAAACAGCCTCCAAAGAACCGCCTCAAATATCGCTTGAGCTCTGTGGTCTAAGAGAAGGGGACGGTGATAGTGGTGGGGTTTTTTACGCCTTTCAGATGCACGAGGTTGTGCCCTGCTCCGTTCGGATCGGTGCCCGGAACAGCGGAAGATTCTCAGCTCCCAAGTGCGAGTGCCCCGACGCCAGATACCGACACGTGCGCCCATGCAAGCATCTCATCTGGCTCTTTGACAAGATCTCAAAGCAAGCCCTATTCGATCACGACCCCGACTCAGAACTCACTCTGACGGAGCTTGGCTATGCTGAGGAGCTCGGAGACCCATTCGACCAAATATCACAAATCCGCCTCGATGTCCTGGCAGACGACCTCCGCTGCGACACATCTGAGCCTGACAGCGACATTGTCTATCCGAATCCAGCCCGTGTGAGAGAAGCCCGAGAGATGGTTGCGGCAGTGGCAGGGGTCCAACCCTATGAGCTCGACGACTACAGGCCCGACCTCGAAGTTTCCTACGATCGCAACACATTGATACAGCGTGGCGACCTCGGAGCGACCTTGTTTTCCCTGATACTAGCTTCACATTCCCTTGCAGAATGGGTCCGCTCTGAACTGAGCCCCTCCGACCCGGCTGTTGACCCCTTCAGAAGCACCCAGCACCGAGTGTTCCGCATCATTGAGGAACTGAATGTGTATACGACAATTGAGCAAGATTCTGTAACGGCCGATGCGTACCGGAGACGAGGCAAGGGGGCAGAGGGTCCACGGGACGGGAGCTGGGCCAGCACTCAGATTCAACATTGCGTGAGAAAGATCGAGAAGCTTGTCTCACGCGGCTCCAGCCCACTTTCCGGATGGGCGCGATCGTCCGCAGCACGATCACTCGTCGTCATTCTCAAGGCTGTGGTCGAACACCGAGATCTGTACACACGGCTGATTGGTGATCATGACACGGGCTTCATTTACTCTGTATTGGACATGCTTGCCGATCAGAGTCAGTTCATCGACGCACTGGAGGAGATAATGGACAAGATCGGCGTGTACGGCGCTCCGCCCTCTTATGTGGCCAACATGCGCCGCTTGGTCACACGCATGCGCAGTCACAAAACTGAAAATGTGGATGCTGCAAGCGGGAGCGGCGTCCCACGGAGCGAGACGCCGCCATTGAGCGAGCTACAGCCTGCGGCTGTTCAGAACCCTGAGCCAACTCGCTCTCCCAGCGTGCATTTCCTTTACCCCGAGCTTCCGGCGAGCGCCACGGGACGCGGAAGCCAAAGCAGAGGTAGCCGTGGGAGGGGCAATGGAAGGGCCTCAAAACGGCCTGCCTCTCAAGGTAGTCCACAGGACAGCCTCAGAGGGACACGGAAGAGACCTCGTGGAACTTAAAGTCCGACGTTGAGGCCTTTACTCAACCCGCACCACCAACCGAGTTTTTTAGTAACGTCCTCCAATTTGGAGACAACAACATCAGGTGTGGCCGGTCCCCCTGATCTCATCGAAAAACTACGGCAACAAAGGGACACCGCGTGCGTTTATTTTTCGTATATACCATTCTGTTACAAAATCGGCGGTTCAGTACCGCTGCTGGGCTGATACGATCGGTAATTATTGGGACACCACTCCAACCAAGGTTGGGAGAGCGGCAGAGGTCGGGTACCTGACTGGGTCGGTGTTTAGGAGGTTGCCTTTCTGTTTGATACCTAGATATGAACGTTTGCTAGCGAGCTAGTGAACTCTTAACTCACGTTGACATGGGGTAATATCAGCAATCTGAATTAAACACCACTGGTGGATAGAATGATGCGCAATAGAACGCTCAGATTTGCCCGCCCCTTCCCCCCCAAAAAAATCTCTATATGAAACCGCTCTATGGGGTATTTTCAAGAACCTGCAACATGCGAAACCCGACTCTCGATGCAAACCAAGTCATGCAATCATCAAACGCCATATGCGCCCCCAAGATGCTCATCATTGACATAAAAACACCCATCCAGCAGCCACGTCGACGACATGGTGCTTCCCACGGCCCGTAACCCACACAAGCGGACAGCTCACGGCGAAGTCCCACTCGTATCCGTCGCTGCTCCCTCCCTGCTGCTACTAGACTTGGCCTGCTCACTCCCACTATACACCTCGCTTCTCGCCTCGACGTTCGCAATCGCGCTCTGCAACGCGCTCGTCAAGTCGACATGGAACAGTGGCCGGTTGATCCCATGCACGGCCACCGTCCGCCCAGCATTCAGCGCCGGTGTCGTTCCAGCCTTGCCCTCCGGGTACGCCACCGCCGCCGACGCTGCCACGACCAGGTCGTTGCCGTGCGCGTCGTCCCGCGTGCTCCCGCCGCTGCTGCTGCCCTGATCCGCCTTGGCCTTCGACGGCATCCCCGCCTCCAAGTCCGGCCCGTGATGGCTGACGCCGCTGCGACTGGTATGCAGCGACTGCCGGCGGGTCGACTCGAGCTCCTTCTCGTTGTCCTCGAACTCGGCGGCGGCGGCGGCGCTCTGTGCCCCGCCGATCTCGGCCACGCTGAAGATGCTCTTCCAGCGCAGATGGGGCACGTCCGGGCGCATGGTCGGGTAGCCGAAACCGGCGGCCGCGAGCGCGCGCTTGGCCCAGCGGTTGCTGATGCACGCGATGTGCCAGTCGACCGTGTCCGGAGACGCGTAGCGGTCGAACTGGTTGCGCACGTCGATGAGCTGCTGGACCGAGGTGATGTCGACGTGGTTGACGGAGCTGAAGTCGAGGATGATCGCCTTCAGCGTCGGCTTGCTGGTGTCGACTTCGACCGCGCTGCCGGCGGCTGCGGCTCTTTTGAGCTGCCGGCGAGACGGACCGGGGTCGTTCCAGGGGCGGTCGCCCGGCCGGTCGAAGGTCGCGAGGTTGGTGCGCCGCGTGTGCGCGAAGATGTACTCGGTCATGTACCCTAGGCTGTGGCTGGCGTTGGTATAGTTGAAGCCTTCGGAGAAGCGGTAGATGAAGATGCCTGGGTACGGGTTGTCGAGTTCCACCTCCGGATTGGAGCCGTCGGCGTGGGTGATTGGGAGAAAGACGTTGCGGAAGGGTGCTTCCGGGGTCCCGGTGAAGGTGCCATACTCAGCGCCCTGGCGGGAGTCTTCGCCAACGACGTGATCGTCGAGCATCGACGCCACTCTGACGCGACCCAGAAAGCGGCCCTTGGCCCTCAGGATGCGGAAGAGAAGCATTGCGGCGGACAGGCAGACGGTGCAGTAGATGCCATTCTCGATGGTGGAGAATACGGTGACAATGACGCCGACGAAAAAGATGAAGACCTCCAGCGGCGATACGAGCCAGAATTGATAGACGGTGTTTGGTGGGGTGATCAAATCGCCGACGGCGTGGATGATGACGGCGGCGAGAGAGGCATTGGGGATGTAGTAAAAGACGGCCGGTAGCGCGTAGATGGCGAGCAGGACCACCAGCGCGGTGATGACACCTGCAAACGGAGATCGGACGCCAGCCTTGGACTTGATGGCGGTACGGCTGAAAGAACCGGTCGCGGCGTATCCGCCAAGGAAGGGACCCAGCATGTTGGTGACGCCAATAGCCACCATCTCCTGGGATGGGTTGATGGTGTAGTTGTTCACTCGGCCGAACGATTTCGAGATTGCAATGTGTTCGATCAATAAGACAATCACGGTGGCGGGAAGGTAGCTGACGAGGCCGCTGGCGATGCGCTGGTTTAGCACGGGAACTACTGCGTTCTGGAAGCCTACATCACAGTTAGCTCGTGCCAGGATCCTGTTTCAAACGCGTAGCTCACCTCTGGGGACGTCAAGTAAGATCTTAAACTTGACTTGATCCTTGGGAAGACCCTTGTTGACGAGCCAGCTGATCATGGTATAGAGGAGGATAACGAAGACCGTCCTCAAAGTCGAAAGGAAGAAGGCCAACCGCTGGTGCCTGGGATACTTCTTCGCAATGTACGAGCAAGTTCCCCTGATCAGATAGAGCATCGCCAGAGCACTTAGACCCATGGCCGCATCCAAGGTCGTGCGGGGCAGACCCTGGAGGGTGTGAATGAAGACGATGTAAGGGGCGTCGCGAGTGGAGAAGCCGGTGATGCCCATCATTGAAGGGATCTGGCCGACGACAATGTTGATGGCCGAGCCTGTCATGAAGGCTGAGAGGGCGGTGAGCGAGATAACATCGACAATCCATCCGCAGCGGACGAGCCCGATGAAGAGGACGATGGAGCCCGCGAGGATAGCAAGGGCCGAGGCAATGACATGTCCTGGGACATCGGGTAAGGCGATTGCTAAGTCGGCGACAATGCCGCCGGTCAGCTGCGACATGACGGCAACGGGCTGTGATGGTGTGAGCATTCCTGGGGGGGTTTCACACCAGTCGGGGAGCCCACTTACACCAATGGTGATATCTTTTGAGGTGGCAAAAAGCCAGTAGACCAGAACGCCCATAAAGGATGAATACAGGCCGAACTGGACCTCTAGATTGGCCAATTTGGCATAGGCCATGCCCTGGGGAACAACGACGGCGCCGATAGTGATGCCTGTAACCTGGTCAGCGACTTTGCTTTCTGCAACCACAGACTGCCATTCTCACCGGCGACGAGGTCTCCAAGGAGCCATTGCAAGTTGTAGTGTCCGATCCAGGAGAGGAAGGGAAACAGGGACAGAGAGTAGTCGTAAAGCTCCTTGCCTGACGGCAGCAGGCTGTGCAAGTAGTCAAGCACCAGCGGAGGCTCCTCGACGAAGGTGTGGTCCGTTCGGTCGGACATCATGGAGGCCCCTGGCCTGTCGAGTTCCCGGAACGGGTCATGATCCTGAAGTTTGATACCCAGCGCCTTGGCCACAGCGTGGCCGGCCTTGGGAGACATTCCGCTTCAAGGCTGTCAAAGACAGACGTAACTGAATGCGACGTTTGGGAAATGGAAGGGTGAGGTCGAAACACAACGAGGGAAGAAGGCGGGACTCGAGTAGCCGTGTCTTAATTCCAGAGCGTGGCAGGGACGGATGAGCCCTGGGTGATCAAGAGAAGAGGACTTCGGGCTTCGGGTTGTTTGATGAGACTGCGCGGGGTGTTGTGTGTAGCTGTGACGTGGAGGTGTAGAAGTGCAGGTGGCGGAGTGCTCGGATGCACGCTGCGCTGTGTAGAAGGGCGAGTATGATGGTGCAGAGAGAACAAGACTCGAATCAACGTAGGAGAGGAGAAAATCAACCCATGCAGGTGACAACCGCCACCAGCAGTCTAGGGGAGGAGCTAGGTGGACGAGATAGGCCTCTGACAATGATGCAAGACGGAAAAGAGGCCAGCTCCCGGGGGGGGGGGGTATAAGTTATCAAGAAAGCTGGGAGCCCCGTCAATTGTCATCGCAAGTCTCAGTTCAGACAGAAAAGGCTGACAACCGATCTGTATCGAAGTCGGCTATGCAAGCGAGCGGATCCCGGAAGATGCGGAGGGCGAGCGCCGGCTGGATGGCGCAATCGCTGCCTTACCTATCACAGCTAGCAGCGGGAGCTTGCCAGTGGGAACTGGGTAGACAGGATATTGCCTGGTTCGAACCGTTGACGAATAAGGGGACCAGATGGGAAGGGGTGCGCTGCCCAGGACGAGACGAGGGGCGACGGGGAACCCTCTCAGCCATGGGCCAGACTTCCTAGGCAACAAAGTTTCGGCTGATACTCTGAGGGACATCCCGATATTCCAATCTAGGAAATCCATGGTAATGGATACGACAATGGCTTTGTCACTTGCACATGGCGTGGGGATAAAGCTCTGGAGGGCTCGCTCGGGCTCGGGCTCGGGATCAAAACAAGGCCGATTGTTTCGAGAGAACGCCTGCAGCAGGAATCCCACGGAGATGCCAGCCGACCCCCCTGCGAAATACAAGCACCGCAGTCTGCGCAGTCCATACAGCTTGGGTCCCATTGCAGGGAGGAGCGTCATGGTGGGCAATGTGTGCGACGAATAAACTGCCGGGCCCAGCGATGATGCAATTCCCCGCCAAAATTGCAAGTTTGAAGCCTCAAAGCTTAACCCCCCACGTTGGCCCCCGGTTTACGTACCTGGGTCCTGTATGTATGTACTGTACATACTTACATACATACTGCCCAAGTCCGTAATCTGTACACAGAATGCGAGCATTCGGGGCCTGTGCCCCTCGGAAATCCCAACCACAATCGCAATTTTGTCATCGATTTGTGGTTTGTGGCTTCTGCTGGGCCTATGTGTGTCTTGCATGCACGTCAGCTGCGTGCGAACGCACAAACCCCGTAGAACATCCCTCCCCTCAAAAGCGATTAGTAATTGTCGGGAATCCCCCCCGGGAATACGAGTCTTTCCTCCCTTCAATCTCGGAGCCATAATGTATGGGTTGGGTTTGACCTAACTGATGTTTGTATTTTCAACTTTGTGTTTATAATCCACAAGGGGGAGGCCACGAACAGAACGAAGGGGGAAAGAAGTAAGAGAAAAGAAAGAAAATGGGTCAAGTGCAGGCACGTACTGGAACTCATTCATCTGATCCGACGGTTTTGCAACATTGCCGCCGTGATGATGCCTGGGTTCCGGCCGCCAGTGGTAACCATATATCCGACCGAGCCCGGGTCCGAGGAGTATCGGCGTCCGAACACCGATCAGTAGAGTGGACCATCGTCGACCAAAAAAAAAACCTTCCTTGCATTTCGACCCGAAGGTTTGTACATACACATATGGGTAAAAATGAACATCCAGAAATGGCTATCCTTGATACCTACACTAGATGGTGGTATCATTGTGGAGTGTTCAGCTTCTTCAAAGACTCGGGTCACCATGCGACACACAATGGACAGAGCCCACGGAATTAATGTGGCCAAGTCGACCAATCCCCGTCCAGGTGGTATCCCGTTTAGGAAGCTGGAGACAGGAATGCGGGTATGTAGGTTGGCCACAGAGCTCACAAAAGTGCCTTGTTGATTGAGCTTTGGGGACAGGTTGAGGTAGCCGGGGTAACTCAACATGGGTTTGGCTGAAGCAATAATTTCCGAAGGTGTTGAATGCTCGTGTCATCAAAATATTGTGTCGCATTTGCCACTCTTCAATCTGATCCGCGCACTGGACTCTCGAGGCCTCCGTTGACTACAGGTAGGTAGTGATGGGCGGGAAAAGATGAAGAAAACTCGCTAGAGATTTTCGTCTTCTTAAAATTGGCCGACGGTATCCCCATGAGGCCCAACAGTTTGACGGGAAAGCCGAGAAGATCAAATTGTCACCAACGAACATCAGATTTGGATCAACAAGGCATTCGCAGGGGATCGGGCTTCCATCCTTCCATCAAGAGGGGCTGCTCCTGGTCAAGCCAAGACCGCCGGCGGGGACGAACCGCCCGATCGGGAAGCACCATCCAGCCACTCGAGATTCGCATCCTCGCCAAGGATTCCGCGTGTTCCATCGAAGAACAGTGGAGGGCCTTGTTCATCAACGGACTCTGGACGGAGTCCGCAAGATCGACGAAGACACTGGATATTTGGCAGAACCCCGATTCTCGGCTTGGTAAAGAGTAAAGAATGGCGGTACGGAATCCTCATGGGACTGACGTTATGCCGCAAACCAGTGCACCGATCCGAAGGTAATGCAATTTATTGGTTGAAACAAGACGCGGTCTCGCGAGATGAACACGAGCCAATGTGCCGCCCGCAGGCCACTTGCAGCCTGCCGCCAGCTTTCAGGCTCTGGAGCCTGTTCCAAGTTTCCCTCCAACCTCCTGCCCAGATTTGGCGCAAACGCCCACACGCTGCTGCCCAATACTCGGGAGGCAGAAGGGTCAGCATCGCAAACGTCGTCTTCATCTTTGAAAAAATATCCTCCCAATCTGAAGTGTCGACAACCGCGTTGCAATGACACTGCGAGATTTGAATCAATTAGACAGGATGGCGAGTCCCACCAAGGAGACCCAGTCTCCGCTAGGCCCCCTTCCGACGGCGATGCAGCTCCACCCGCCTCCCTCCCCCGGTACTCACCGAACGCTCAGGAGATTGCAGTCGGCTCATAACCTGGGAGCGAAGGCCGCCGCCCAGCCGTCGCTCATTTCGCAGCAGAGGCTCCAGCTGCAACACCAGCAGCAGTTCCAGAACCTGAACCAGCACCTTCAAAGACTCCCTCCTGCCCCCGCGAGAAGACATGCGAGCATCAACCGCTCACCACAGAGAGGACGCGCCAACAGCGACGCACCGCCGATCCCCAACGCCGCCCTGTTCAACAGCGCGACCATGACGGCAGCAACAGCTAGCAGACGTTCTGCTCTAAGCAAGCGGTCTCTTGCGGCCGACGCCATGTCTCTCGAGAGGCTGCTGCGCGAAGGACCGCCCAATGGCGACGTCGAGGGTGCCCTCGAGAGCACGCGCCTCAAGATCCTCGACCAGGGCATCCGGTCCGATAGCGACGGCATGGTGAGCAACAACGCCCGGCACCTGCCGCCGGCAAGCATCGGACCCTCCATCGCTAACCGAGACACGCAGTCGTCGCTCCGTATCTACGTCTGGCTCATCTTACTCAACGCGCCGATGCTCGAGACCGACAGCTACCTCGCCCTAATCCACCGCGGCGCGTCGCCCGCTTATTCCAAGATCCGTAACGATACCTTCCGCACATTATCGACCGACCCCCTGTTCCGACGCCGAGTGAGCGAGGCAAGCTTGATCCGACTGCTCAATGCCTTCGCTTGGACACTCCACGATTCCCGCGAGGTGCGCACTCGAGATCCGAGCGTCGCCAGCAGCACGCGCCATTCGTTGGACCAATCGAGCAGCCGACCGGGAACAGGCTACGGGAGCGACTTCGGAAGCCCAGCCTCATCACCCGCGGCCAAGAGAGCGCGCGCTCTCACTCTGACAACCGAGGGCTCCGTCACCAGCGTGACCGCGGAACCGGGGACCTACGTTCAGGGCATGAACGTGCTGGCCGCCCCATTTCTGTATGCCGCCCGCAGCGAGGCCGAGGCATATGTTGCCTTCCACCAGCTTTTGACAAAGGAGTGCCCGGGTTACATACGCGGTGCCATGGACGGCGTACATAAAGGTCTGGCGCTCGTCGACAAGGTGTTGGCCATTGTCGACCCCAAGCTCAGCTTGTATCTCCTCTCCAAGAACCTCTCGGCCGAAATCTACGCATTCCCCTCTGTCCTGACGCTGTGCGCCTGCACGCCGCCGCTGCCCGAGGTGTTAAGGCTCTGGGATTTTCTATTTGCGTACGGCCCGCATCTTAATATTCTGTGCATCGTTGCGCAACTGGTCATGATTCGCACAAAGATTATGGAATCGCCCAGGTATGTCACGTTCCAAGCCAATGATTTCTTCTGGGGACAAAATGAGTAACCAGAAACTGACGGCCCGTCAGCCCCAACAAGCTGCTTAGGTCTTTCCCGGCTCTCCAGGCCGACCAGATCAAGCGCACCACCCTCGCCATAATCCGGATGATCCCCGATGATGTCTACGCCGAAATCGTTGCTCATGCCCGGTAAACAAGACGGAGAGGCATACACAATCGGATGCAGAATCGACTTCGAAACGAGTGAGGTGGTCCAGCCTCCATTGGCTTTGGAAGCCTTGCCAGTCACGGACGATAGTTGCGATATATCCGGGTGCGGAACGGGCGCTACGGCCTGGCAGCTCGCCGAGTCATGGGCGAAGATACCGTCTTTCCAGGCAGAGAGGCGCGCGTCGCACGAGCGAGGCAGAATCTCTTCACTCGGCCTACGGCAACGACGGCTGACGGGAACAATACCCCAGGTTTGATCCTCGGGTTACCTCCGCGGAACGAACATAGTCCAGGGTTTCAGGGACCACCCCAGCCGGCGATCCCTCATGTTCCGCGCCAAGACGGAAGGACAGCCGCGAGGAGGGAAGAGTGGTGCCCGCCCGTGCGCATTTAACCGCAAACTGAGCGGAACCGAGATGGAAGGTGCACGCAGCGTCTCGGACGGTAATAAGGTGCGGACTTGAGAAGTCATTGTGGATGGAAAGCCCGCCGCTGGTCACGGCACTGGGGATAACCATGAGCTTATTTGCCTTTTGGCTTTTTTTTTTTTTGGCTTTTTTTGCATCTGATCCTCAGGCCGAGCGGATCGAGACAACCAATCGCTCATCCATTCCAGGAGGAAGGGCAACGATGCCAGCCAAATCCTCCATTCCCCCAGCCGCGCCGATCAGTCGCGGGGGTGTCGCGGCGTCCCTTTTCTAATGACAACGCGCTCGCTTCGTCCGTCACCGTTCCGCCGGGTATGTCATTTTGTGTGGTGGCATTCCAGCGGTGGCATCGCAGACTACCTACCGACACTGCCACCTCGTGCGATGGGATGATTCCGGCTGCCGGGCGGTAATGAACGCGATCATGCAATAGTGGGAATGGCATACATGGAGAGATGATGGCTTTTTTTTTTTCGCTTCTTGGAAACGTTTCTTTTTTCCCGGTCGAATCGGTCCAGTCGGCCTCAATTCCACGGCCGTGGTAGAAATGATTGATGTGCATATCGATCTTTAGCCGCGGTGTGATTGACGAAGCCACAATTTGCTCCTCCCTTGCAAAGGTTACACAATTTTCTTTTTACTTCGTCTGCTGGCGCTTCGTGCCTTCAGTCTATGATATGATACAAATTCAACCGAGATCAACTTTCCCATGACATTGGGACTGTACCTTACTTACATTTGATGCTCCCTCGATCACGGGGGATAGAGTCTAGAACGGCCGTTTCTTCGCTGCTCCCCGGTCTCAACGTTTCACAGGCAAGCGTCGGTGCACAGGGGGGAGAAGGGTTGTGTTTCGCGCCTTGTGACTTTTTGTTGGGTTTCTCTTCGATAATACTAGCTTAGGTGCTTTTAGCTAGCTCTGCGCCCCCATGACCCATCCCCACCCACTTCAGGAAATACCAACCGGCGATGGAAGGGCAAGGCGATTAACAGAAATTGCAAATGGCACGACGCGATGTAATCCAAGGGATGCGATGGAGGGAGGAAAACGGATAATATACCACCGCAGTTGAAATATGCCGCGCCGAGATCCTTGAAATGGCGGTTCTTCCGTGTCTTGCTCTCCCTCCCTTGTCGCTATAACACATTTCGGCGCGCCATCCCTCACCAGCCGCGTGAAACAGCGGGTGTGACACTTCGTTGGCAAGCTTCGTTGCGCTGCACTGACCTTGATTCCTGTTTCCAGTTTCCTGTCGTGTGATATGCTCATGCCAGTGATTGATTATTATAAGTAGTGTAGCCCTTGTTCCTTGCATATGCTGTGATGCGGCGCCATATCGCTGTCCTCTTTTCCTGCCTCGGCCCCCATCTACCGTCTAACGCTCTATTTCATTTAATATTACTCCGGGGACACGCGCTGGGGTTTGTCCGTTCGTCCATCCACCCGTCCATCCCAGTTTATCTCTATACCAGTACTACTTCAACCCCAACCCAGCTGGGCTCGCAAGCAGCACTTCATCACGGGCATTTCATTCTTTCGTCATTCCGCATCTACGCGGCTCTTCATATCGCCTGGCGCCCAGTTGTCCCTGTTGATCCAGTGGCTAGCACGAGCAGACCGCCCCGGTGGTTGGCTAGCATAAAACCAACGACTCCCGCTTGCTCTGCTCACCTCCGTTGCGGATCCTTTCATTCCAGGTCCACCGCCCATGTTTTCACCCCCTCCCAGAAGCCGCACAAACGCTATGCCCATATGAGAACACGCGTCTTTGACGAGTATCGAAGCTTGGATTGCTGGGCATGAGCAGCGAGGGGGGATTTCAAAATGCGTCGATCCTTTGTTGCCTCGATGATAGCCGCGGGCGGTGCGCTGGCGGCAGCGGTGCCGTTAGGAGGGGGCCAGCAAAAGCCGCTGGGGTTCCTCACCCAAATATCGAGCGTGACACGACAGTTCATGTCGTGCGAGCAGACGTATGGCATTGGCTGGAAAACATGTGGAGATCAGGTACATTCCGCCGTTGACTGAGGCAATGGCGTCTAGTTGCTGAAGGTCGCCCTAGAACAGCAGATCCTGCTATAATCCAGCCCTGGGCCACGTAAGTCGGCACGTCTTGTTGCGGTGTCTCGCTGCTCGGCTAACTTGTTATGCAGTCGTGTTGTAGTGTCGATAACAGCTACTGCGGTGAGAGCACATGGTGCGCCCCGGTGGCCGGTTACTGCTGCTTAGATGTAAGGGACTTGCACACACCTGCCAAAAGCGGCGGGAATGCTAACCGACAGCGCAGAACGAAGACTTGGAGATGTGTGCGAAGAACGCAGGTTTCGAGCTGCCAAGTGCTGAGACGCTGGGCAATCTCGCACCAACAGTAGGCCAACCCTCGACATCATCGCGGATACAACCGGAATTATTATGAACGTCAGGGAATGGCTTGCACAACACAAGTACCAACTCAACAATCGTGAACGGAAGCCCGAATCCACGGCCAATGGGCGCACTGAATGCCCAGTCGTCAACGATAGGAGAAGATAGTGAACTTGGAGCTGGATTTGAAGGGAATTTGGTGGTGTCGAGATTTGTCGTGGAAACTTGCTCAAGAGGGGCGATGATGGTGGTGCAGGTCGCTGGTGATACCCCCTGTTGTCAACCGGGTATTAGAATAACAGGAGCTAGCGCGCCGGCAGATGATGAAGACGGATGGCTGGGTTGCTCGGCGGCTGTCACCGTCAGTCTACAGAAGTTATATGGTTCCCTGATGTGGATGTACCAGATCTGCGTTGCTGGGAAAATCAAAAAAGGCAAATCAATCTCCGAGCTTAGTATGCCGTGCAACCATCCTTGGCGAGCCTGAATGCGTGGGAAAAGAAGTCCTGCATGGCTGTGTAATGGAAGAGAATTCCCCCAAGCACGGCAATATGCCAAAGATTGTGGCTGCCTCCGACGTAGTCGAACATGCCGGGGCGCCATCGCTCGGGCACCTTGCTGGCATAGACGAGAGCGCCGAGCAAATAGACGAAAAGTGACTTGGCAATTGGTGTGTAAAACTCAAAGGCGGCGTCGAAGCTGCGCGTGAGGGAAAGCTGAAGGATTGGTAGGAAGCCCGTCGCCGAGAGCGCAACGTAGAAGGCAACTCTCACCCATGCCATGTCCTGTCCGTTAAACCGTGGGTGCCATGGAAGGATCACACCGCCGAGACCTAGGACAGCCGTCGTAACCATGTAGATCCAGCGGCTCACGGGCTCGCAGTAGAAGGCGGTATACTCGGTCGTCATGATGGATGATGCGATCAGCAGCGAAATACCCGTATAGTCGACGCAGGCGAACATCGAGATGAGACCGACATCGGCAACCGAGTTCATTGTGTGCCAGATGATGCTGCAGACTAGGCATTGGCAAGCGGCAAAAAAGAACACAGCCGCGATGAAAATGTCGGCCTTGGAGCTTAAGGAGAAGTTAGTGCTCGTCGGGTAGAAGTAGAAAGCGACGGCCAAGACGAGAATAAGGCCGATAGCGTGAGACCAAATGTTGACAAGCTCGTTTGAAAAGCCAAAAGCCGACCTGACACAGGCAAGCTTTGTCTCGGAGAAGCGATAGCCCTTGGTGATGTGAGGGTTGGTCCTCCACGGAATCGGCAGATCCTCGTAGCGGATGAGGCCGTGCTCTCTGGCGCGAGCGATGGCACGTTGAACATGTTCCTCAACCGACTCAGCTGCGCGAATTGCCCTCTCGATACCTTCGTCGACAACGCGATGAGCTTCCCCCATGAGACTCTCGGCTGCGTTCGCGAGCCCTTTCTCCCGGAACTTGGCCGCCTGATTCTCCATGTCCTGAAGCATCTCATCGAGCAGCTCGATGCCAACTTTCGCCTTTTCGTTGAGCGAGCCAGCAGCAGCCATGGCCTCGTGGTAGCCGGATTCAAGGGTTTCCACCATAACGTGCAGCCTCCTGCGCCCAGCGCCCATGACTTCCTCCGAGACCTGCGAGCATCGTATTCGGACGGCCTGCAGCGTGTCGAAAGCGGCCGAGATGCCCGAGTCGAAGCTGACTTCACCATAACTCTCCCAGTACTCGAATCGTCGCTCAAGCTCAGTCAGAAACAAGTCCAGCTTGAGGAGCAGGCCTTCCTCCCCGTCCATGATATGGTTGACGATGGACTTTCTCCTCTGCACGAAGTGTGAGTGCCGCCGCCTCCGGGTCGCGGGTTTGCCGGGGATCTGGGCCCCCGAAGACATGCCCTCAGAGGCGTTATCACAAGTGCTGAAAGTGAAAGGGGCGGGGCAGCCCATGTTGGATGAGACGTCCATGGTGAGCCAACAAAAGCCTCGGTACGCAGCCCGAGATCCCTGGCGCCGTTTGGTGTGGTTGGAAGCGACCGCGTTTGTGGAACAAGGAACAGCGTTCAGGCGAAACGGTAACGGGAATTCCCAGGGGCGCCGTGTCAAATCAAGCAGCCTCGGGATCGAACGCGGCGTTCTCCAGTAGGTGAGGGAGAGGTCGGGTTTTTTGGGGGTTGCCACTTGCGGATCGGGAACCCAGGGAAAAAGGGAGAAAGACTTGAGAGATCAGTAGTCAAAAAGCGAAAACATTAATTAAGAGGCCAATTCCAGCAGGAGCCTGTCAGGGAGCCGGCGTAACTGTACAGCATGTACTGGCGGAGCAAGAAGGCCAGGCGTGGTGATTGTGAGGCAAAATGATGAGAGAGGGGCCAGCGAATTTTGAGCGGACTCCCAGCCGCCCAAGCAGCGGACTCTGACGTTAGCCCAAGGAGAGCCCGAAAGCGCCCGCTAGGGTGCACGCGTCAGCTTCTGGAGAACCAATTGGTGCCGTCATTGCCGTCATTGCCGCCCTGCGGCTCCACAGAACTTCAAACATCAAGACCAACCCGGCAGCTGGCCATATTGGCTTTGCATCCCATCCATGCGTCGACGCTTTTCGCTGAGGCAAGTGTCAAAATTCGGAGGCTCCGCCCAACGCAAAGAAGCCGGCTCACAAACGGTTGTGCGCCTTCCTAGCGAAGCCCATACCCACTTCTCCCAACACCGCACAGAGTTGTTTTCTTTCAACCAGCACACGAGCAACTTAGCTTTGCTGTTTATCTACCATTGACCGCATCACCAAATCATCGTGGCCCGCATTCCCCAACTCGGCAGCCCGGTCGACCGATTTTAATATCGAACGTGTCCCTGCCGGCTCTCAGCATCCAGCCATGACGGCCGACGCGCATATCACTGATCCCTCCCTGGCCTCCGTTGTCGAAACCTCACGAGCTGCGCGGGAACAAGCACAAGCCCTCGTTGACCTCATAACGCAAGCAGCCACCACCGACGCCAACGGCCCAATCCCCGCCGACGCCCTGATCGAAATCTCCAAGCAACAGAAGCTGCTCAACACGAACCTCGCACACCTGCGCGGACTGCACCGCACAGCCCACTTCCGGGCGCGAGAGACCAAGGGCCAGACAGCCGAGGCGCGACACGAGGTGGACGTGCTGCATCTGCAGCTGCAAAACTTGTACTATGAGCAGCGGCATTTGGAGGGAGAGATTACGGCTTGCGAGGGGTTTGAGTGCGTTTCTTCTCTGGCCCTTTCTACTCGCATATTTATTTGACGCCGAGTTGCGCAACTGACGGGTTTCTTTTTGGTTCAGCCACACCTACCAACTCCTCCCGTTGATTCCTGTAGAGGAGTTTCTTTCACAACAGCCTGAGCATGCCGGTTCCGACGAGGACGCGCTGATGGTGGCGCGTATCAACCACGAGCGGGGGGAGCGCGAGGCGCTCGAGCTCCAGCGGCTCGAGCTGCAAAAGAGGAAGCAGAAGCTCATTGCCGAGAACAAGAAGCGCAGGGACGACCTGGCAAATCTGGACAAGGACTTGGAGAAGTTTATCGATGTGAGTCGCTACCGATATTACGTTGAATGGGCAGTGGTTGCTGATCAGTGTTTTCTCAGGCCGCCAAACCAATCCAGAAGATGTTCGAGAAGGTCGTTTGAATACATCAAGGCCCGACGCGCACCTACGCTCGAGCCGAGTCATGACATCTAAGAGAACTGCGTCAAGACGGTGTTCTTTGCGATGGTGCTCTCTGGTTTATGCGGCGTCCATGCTGAGCCACCAGCTGCAGTGGGTAGTCACCCCAGTTTTCAGAGCGCGATGCAGTTCAGGACACCATATTGAGATGAGGCTGAGGGGGCCACGAAAAGGGCTTTGTCGCTGTTGCCGCTTTGCGCTCTAAGATCCCACTAATACGGCTCTCAAGCTCCCATGATCTTCCGACAAGGTGGTTCAGAACGGAGGAAGACACAAGGAGTCTGCGAGCATGGTTTGAAAGGCAGTGAGGAGAGGCTGAGGAAGGTAACAGAGGAGCATTCCCCCAGCGCCGCGGTCCCGTATGGACCGACCCGCCGAGGTGATCGCCTCCGGGGGCCATGCGGGGGCAATGCCGGGGGCATTGTCGGCCTATTCCGAGGTCGTCGCCAAATGTACCGCCTGGGCTGCATGAAGGAATCGGGATGTGCATTCCCACGTATCAACCACACAGTAGTAGTGACCAGATTCTAGAACATGGAAAGGCGGTCCGTGGCTTTGTGACGCAACAGTCTCATCGTAGTCAGAGTCTATGCGGATAGCTGTACTCTGTCCCTTTGCGATTATGAGAAACACGCAAATCCAACCATCGTCGTTATTGAATCCAACAGTTGGCGTCTGCTCTTGGCAGCCGGGAACGGGATCTTACACACCCCATCGGCAACCCGCACTGTTCATCGGTTGGTAACCAGGAGCCTGATCTACTGAGAAGGAAGGACCCGGTAATATGCCCCCTTATTACAATTAGAAAGACCATGGGCTGGTAAGCGCTTGGTAAAATGGGCATCTCATGGGATCGCTGAGCCGAGAAAACGCGTCCAAGACGCGATAATAAGTCCCTCGCCGCAATCTTATGCGTGGCTCTCATTGGTGTGACGGCGTCAATGGAAGGCTGACGATGCAGATACCCCTGGGAAGACGGAATCGGGACGGGCCCAGGCACAAAACCCCGGCCGGACATGCCCAACTCTGATTTTACCAGCATGGGAGCGGCTCGCAAGCTATGGTTCGAAACCTCTTCTTTCATCCGTCTTCTACGCTGTATGTACACAGTACATAGGAAACCCGGTCACACAGATGATGTGTCTGTGCTTCAAGGTCCTGCTGTGGGATATCTCCGACCCGGCTCGAGGCACCCGCCGGTTCCCAAAACGATGCCGGCGGCACCTTCTACGTACGTACAATAGAAAGAAAGAAAGAAAGAAAAGAAAAGAAAAGAAAAGAAAGAAAAACGAAATAAATCTTCAATGTTGCGAAGGTCTCACATCCTCGTCATCGCTGATAGCCAACCCTCTGCATGCTGAAAACGCGCCGACCGCAATGTTGGATCACCAAGCTTCCGCGGATGTTGAGGTTTGCCCGGTTGGCCGCCACACAAGCGTAGTTTTAGCGGAACCCAAGACGTTGCGTTGCGTTTTCCCAAGGCCAAGCGAAATGATGCCCCACAGGGTCACCCCCAAGCCAACCCCGGCTGACAAAGAAGCTTCAAAAAGTTTTTGCTTGGGGGTCCTTGCCCCGTAGGGGAAAGGCTGGTACTCGCCTTCTGCACCAATCAGCGCCCATCGCATCCTCGATTTAAAATGAGATAGGGGATTGTGCTGGTCCGCCCCGTTGTGCTGAGGCCTCTCAGGCATCTCAGGCAGCCCTGCATGGGCGGTCGTAATTACACATGATTACCGTGCGTAAGATTGAGTTTGGGTGCCCGGTTTGTAGCCGAACATCAGACTGAAAAAAGCCGCCCTGAGACGTACGACCGATCCCGCGTGCGGCACGGCCAAGACACAGCATTGCGTGAGCTTAGCCGAGACATCTCACATTTACGAGGCAGGCAATTGG
This sequence comes from Chaetomiaceae sp. B2702, assembly GCA_023628455.1. NCBI lineage: Eukaryota > Fungi > Ascomycota > Sordariomycetes > Sordariales > Chaetomiaceae > Chaetomiaceae sp. B2702. Next base: position 523,809 of record JAMAKP010000012.1, on the reverse strand, counting down.
CATCAATGACGGGCACTGTCAGCCAAAGGCTGTGCAGACCTGGGTGGGTGCCGTTCCTCGTCACCACACAACCCCCCGTTGCTCGCGGATGATGAGGTTAGGCGGATGTCGTATGGCGTTACGACCGTAACCACTAGTGGGACTGCTGCGAGTTTGCGAGTCACTGTCCAATGGAACGTTGAACATCCTTCGCAACTTGGATCGGAGGGGAAAGGCTCCCATCATAATTTCCCCCAAAGTGGTATCGGCCCACCAACCACGAAGGAGAGAAGACAACCAGAGCTCCAGGGCGACATGGGAAGAATTTGACAAGCCAAGGACAGACTGGTCATTCAAGGTTGCCTGGATTTCCAGTTTTGCTGCGAGACGGAGGACTCGATACGGGGGAGACGATGACCAACGGCATGTGCCGACTTGCCGGCTCTGTTCCAGCGACTGCCAGTGCGCCGCGGTTCAATGTTTCTCGACACCAGCCAACGGTGCAGGGACATGCAACTTGGGACGATGCGGGTCATTGCTGTGCTGCAAGCTTTAGCATTACCCCACATTTAGGAATTTCGAAAGCCTCTTATCGTTTCCATTGGCTCATCCTGAGCAACAACCAAAAATGAGTCCCCCCCCCCAAAACTGTTCCGCGCGACCGGATGCTTATTAGTTAACTAAACCCCTTGGTCTCCAGCCGTCGAAGAGGCTCAGCAGGGTATATCAAAACACTTGATTGACATGGAGAAATTCCCCCTCAAAAGTGATGCACCCGATCTTGGACGATCATCGGGCTGCCAAGCTGCAAGCATTAGCTGTCTTGACAGGATACACCGCCGTCGTGCTAGTGGAGTTGATCTCCGCGCGTGTCTGGAAGAGCCTCTGTGGTTGGTTTGAGATAGTGCACCTTTCCTTTCCCTTTGCTGCTAGGCAGGCAACAGAGTTGCAAGCGACAAGCAACCCGGGGGAACTGCCGCTGCTTGGCAGCCACTTGGGAACCCGAGTCTTTTCCAGCGTGACCCTGCATTGTCTCAGCCGCTGCTCACAGAGGCTGTGGTGAGCACCGCCGTTAGGTACTGCGTCCTGCGCATGCGGCCAGAAATGGAAGACCCCAGGAGACGTCGAAGCAAAGCTCCCGCACCCCAGGTTCTTTCCCGTCCCTTTGGATCTACCATGTTAGAGGAGGAAGCGCCTCCTGGATCGAACCCCCAAAACTCCGCCCGGCATCCACGTCTCAGGTTGTTGCCATCGGAGGGGAGCGTCACCGACTACATCTTGACCATCGCAGATATCCTCTTTTTGGGGTTCTCCAATTGTTTTTCGCTCTGCTAGACCCATGCTTTCGCTCCTCCCGCTCAGCCTTGGTTCTGGTGGGAAATTTGATGCCCGAAATTGACAAGCGTAAAACAATTTATCGGCAAATTCAATCCCACACCGTGGGCCTTGTTCCTGGCAGTGCGCATCCAGCCTAGCTCAAAGGTAGCACCCTAGCACTGCCTGTCGCGGGTTTGGTGCAGGACGACGCGGGCTGCCCATCCCCCCTTTTTTTCTTCTGCTAGTGGCCTGTCTTTTCGTGGGTTTCATCGATAGCTACCCTCAGCTCTTCAGCACGTCCCCCCTACTAACCCCCCAGCGTAACCGCGAGTCCGCCACTGCGCCGCCTTACGGTGGTCATTCCACGCTGAGTTTTTTTCCCTCTTTCCCTTTCTTCCCTTTTCCTCTCCTCCCGCAGTCCCTCCTTCCTCCCCCTCCCTCTCAACAAGCCTGTGCCGTGGACCTGTGGAAGCACGCCGAGTGCCTTCGACTCGCGTCTCTTCTATCCACACGGGCCATCAACCACCGTCCTCGACTTTCTCGTCTCGCCGCCAACCTAACGGCCATCCTGTCGCCGCCACTCGGACAATTCGCCGGCGCACTCGAAACTAATCCGCAAGGGAAAACCACAAGCCAATTTCTCCGCTTTCCCAATTCGCGACGTAATTGAGGGTTTCGACCTTCCGCTTGTCTGTACCGCCAACCAACCATGTCGGTCTTTACGTGGTGTAGTCGGCGCGCCGGCGGCCTCGCCATGCTGGCCACGATTGGGCTTTCGTACTGGGTTATCTCGAACGAGCTCGAGGTTCAACGGCATGACTACAAGTATCAGTCGACCAACAGCCTTAGTGCGCCACCAGACTACGACGCGAAGAAGGGCGGCAGCTGGGTCAAGATATTCTCATACTACTGCCTGCTGATCCACTTTCTGGTCTTCGTCTTTCCGCTCCGCTCCTGCTGGGCCGTCTTCACCATCACGAGAAATCTACGCAAGGCCGCGCGCACAAGGGCTTTGAGGGATATCAAGTTTGGACACCGCAGGCGTGGCTCGTCGACGTCGCTTTCTAGCTCTGAGACATTGACCTCATCGCGTGACATCAGCTCCACTTCAAGCAGCGAAGCCGGAGACTTGGATCCTGAGTGCTACGCCGACGGTGACATTGCGCCCGACCGTATCCTTCATGCAATTGTCATCCCGAATTACAAGGAGGAAAACGACACTTTGAGGGAGACGCTCGAAGTTCTGGCTTCGCACCCGCAGGCGCGCAACACGTACGATGTAAGTCTTTTCTCCTTTTCCTCAACCCCGCAGTGTCACCTAGCAGCTATTCCCATTACTCTGCTCAGTCGTTGGTCGAGTGGCGGCTGGTGGAGTAATGATCTTCAAGGGCCATTTTTTCAGTTTTGTGTTACTCCATAAGTCCTCCAGGCTGACATCCAATGACTCCAGGTCTTTCTCGCCATGGAGCAAAGAGAGCACAATGCGGAGACCAAGGCCACCCGATTCACGAATGAGTTCTCCAAAAAGTTCCGCTCCATTGACTTCACGGTACACCCGTCCGACATTCCCGGCGAACTGGCTGGCAAGGGTAGCAACATGGCATGGGCGGCGAGGAAGCTCAGCGAAAAGTATAGCCTTGGGCAGCGGAAAGATGTGATTGTCACGGGCATTGATGGTAGGTGCCCCACCAACTGGCCCAAATTGGGCCTTGGATGGATTCGTCTGCAAGTCAGCATTTTGCTAACCAGTCTTATCCAACTGCAGCCGACAGCCATCTCTCGTCCAATTACTTCGCAAATGTGACCACTATGCATATTGCTCACCCAGAGACAGCTACCACGACCCTATACTCGGCTCCTATCATCTTCGACAGGAACGCCCACAACGTCCCCGCCATTGTCCGCGTCGCGGACGTCTTGTGGTCCGCCGCTGGCATGTCTGGTCTGTACAAGGGTTCATCGGTCGCTCCCCCGACGTCCGTCTACTCGGTGCCGCTCGAACTTGTGGACCGCGTTGGCGGTTGGGATTGCGACTCGGAGGCCATTGGCGAGGACTTGCACATGTATCTCAAGTGCTTTTTCGCCCTCAACGGTAATCTGACGGTGCGCACGGTCATGAGCCCGGTCAGCCAAACTAACGTCACGGGCGGCGGACGCGGTAAGGGAATTCCGGGCATTGTCACGGATGTGCGCGCTCGGTACAAGCAGGCCCTCAGGCACATGTGGGGTGCGCTGGATACTGGCTATGCCCTGAGGAAGGTCGTTGAAGTCTGGAAGGAAAGGAAACACACCTCGAGAGCGTTTCGGCCTCTCCACACATCTTTGTAAGCTCTTTCCACGACATTGGCGATGAGCGACGGAAGGCTGACTTGACTCAGGAACGACGACTCGGACAATTATGTCCCGGACTCGCAGATTGATGGCGTAGATGCCGAGGCTACACCCGAGAGCGGCATCTTTTCCGACGTTGTGTCCGACACGCTGAAGGAGCCCGACTGGGAGCGCATTATCATCCTGTTCCACCGCCTTTTCGAAGCTCATTTCCTCCCCGTCCAAATGACCATTCTCGTTGTCGCCTCGACCCTCTACATGTGGGTCACCGATGGCACCCCCGACGTGCATGGAGTCGCCTGGATCTTCACCATCTGCAATGTTCTCCGCACCGCTGGCTTCATGGAGGTCGCTTTCTACCTCTTCCTCTACGAGGGTTTCCATAGGATATGCGTCGAGTCGCGCGAGAAGGAGATGGACGACGCCGGTTTGCTGAAGGGCATGCACTTCTCTCGGAGAGAAGTCAAGACGAACTTCATCGACTACGTCATGGTCCCCTTGGTTGCGCCGATTTTTGGCTCGATCCCCTGTGCGCAAGCACAAATATTCCACTTCTGGACGCTGGATTTGGTCTACACAGTCAGCAAGAAGGTTACCCGGAGGAGGGCGAAATCGGTAACCATGGATGCTTTGGTATAATACCGCACGGATTACGACTTTTTTGCGGCTTCTTGATTCCTATTGGCGACCTAATTTTTCGCCCTTTCGATTGATTCTCCCTCGCGCTGACTCGGTGTCGCCGTCCCTTTTCCGACGACGAGTTGTGGCAGAAGGCTACCTAGCATCACCCGCCACACACTTCTGAGTGTCAAGCCCGTTATTTTTCACTTCTTAGGAAATGTTTATTTGTCCGACTCGGGCGACATGCGCGTGTTCCCGTCGTTTCGGCCTTTTGTTCTTTATCAACACGGGTTTGAGAAGGCGCACGTGTATAAATCAAGAGGACATGATGTTGATATGCATGGCATGGCATCGGCATTTGGCATCTAGATATGGGGCTCGACTTTTTCTGTCGGTTTTTTATCCCCGCTTGTTTTTTGTTATGGGTGGCTGCGCCGGAGTTCTTGGAGCACGAGAGGAGAGAAACCATTATACCGGCAGTGATTTTTTGGGGGGCATCAAACACGGACGATATCCCGCCTGCTGGCGCCATTCGCTTAGACACCAGGGGAGGGGCAAGAGACGAGAGAAGCGGGCTTTCGTGGCGCAGGCACACACACACAGAGAGAGATCTAACGACAAGAGCCGAGTCGAAGGTGTAATGAACGACGAGGCCATTCGACAGAGAGAGAAGAAGAAGAAGAAGAAGCAGAGTGGGGGTTTCGTTTGCCCGCCTGGGGATGGGCTAGGCCCGGCGCGAGACTCGGAGATATCAGGATGGTGGGCAATCGGGGTCATATGGTCCGTGACTGGGACGAAAGCAGGATTCCCAAGGGACACCCCTAATATCGCAACGCAACTTCTAGCCCCCTAATATTTAATCTTACAACCATGTACATACGGAGAGAGGAACACGAGGGGAAACACCACGGCATCCGCTCGCAGAGGCGGATGGGGGTGTGGTGTTTCGCCCGACCCGACGGGGATGGGGATGGAATGACGAGGTGTTCTGGCAGGAAGGCAGGCGCCATGCTCAGGATTATTATTCATGTATCGTCTTTAGTCTGGGGTCGATGTGGAATGCCATTGTGGGGGGAGGAGATAGGCATTGGGAGGGAGAGAAGGAGAAGAAGAAGAATAAATTCACCACGCTCGCTTTGGCCTGCGCATGCATAAGATACAGATCTGTCCTACCATCTTCACACTTATTGCCTCCCGGTTTGGCGACGTTCCCCAAGAAATACCTCACGAGGTCTTTCTCTCCGGCTTGATCCCCCGCCCCTAACGAGAGTTGGGGAGATGAGACGTGCAACCTTCTGTCGTTTTGGCCAACACCACTCTCTGGTGCTCTCCGCAGATGTTTTGTCGCAATGCCGCCGGAGCCGTGGGCGCGGAGATGCAGGATCCCAGCTTGGGTGCAACGTCTTGGCTGAGATCAGTTCGTGTGTCCAGCGTGGAATGGAAGTACGGATAGGTATGTTCTCTGGGTCCCGCCTTGGCGGAAGAGGATGGGTTGTTTAATACTGCAAGATGGGCTTCATGCGACGCCAGCCTCCTGTCGCATCCATCAAGTAGCATGAACCGGAGGATCGATTACGGCCTTTGTCTGAGGGGGGGGGGGGGGCGATAAAACCCACGCTGACGCGGCTTGGGCTGAGTTGTTTCTTGTCCGTGGAGATGATGGAGGGCGGGTTGGTTGGTTGGGTTGGGCTGTGGCTATGCTAGATGGCAGGCGACTTGGCGATCGTCACAAGCATATATATTGTTAAGGATATACTTTCACCACTCTTCCCCCGCAGGTTGCGCAGCATGTGTGGAGAGACAGATTGGGGAAACGATCCCAATTGCCCAGTCGCGGGCACGCTCTTGTCAGCCTCGCTATTCTGTCAGGCTGTATGGTCCCACGTCGAGGAGGTTCATGCAGGCCGTAGTGGAGCGTAACACACACCGTATGCGCATACCTTACAGAGGCTGACTCGCCATGCTCGTGACAATTTCAGAACCAATCTTCGTCGGCAAAATCGCGGATGGCTGTTCTGAAACATGACCCTGAATAAAGCTGACAAACCGAGTAAAACATACTTTGAACTTTGACCAAATGCAGTAGTCATTACAAGGTCTACCCACGTGGCAAGTCATTTGGTCTCAGCCTTCGTGCCGAGTGCCTTCGGATGCTGTCTCAGACTCGGCCAATCAAGTCCCGAACCGGGCCCGCCCGGGTCTTTAGACAATGCGCCGGCGCCGGATTTGGACGGCCGGGCTTGCGTACCGGATCCTGTCCTCCGGTAGCCCTCGGGACGATGTTTGAGCGGACGTCTGGAGACTCCTGGAGACTCCATACATAAGCATAAGGCCATCTCAGCATGCCATGCAGCGCTGAGAAAAGGGCCTCGCCCAACTCTATGTCCAATTGTCCATATCCACAGCCATCGCAGCACACCTTGAACCACTAAACTCCTCCCGTCTTCAACCGCCATGGCCGCCGAATCCCGCAAGAAGATCCGCATTGGGGTGTTTATCCCCGCAGACAGCCAACTCCTCGACCTGGCCTGCGTAGACATTCTCGGCACCATGAGCCATGAGTACCTCAGTCTTCTCAAAGACTTTGCACCAAGCCCGATCACCGACCTCGCTCCAAGCGTCCAAATCTTCTGTATGTACAGTACAACCCCCCTCCCCCAAATCCATCCAGGGTATTCACCCGGCCATACCACTAACAAACAAACCGCTTGATCCTTTAAAAAACAAAAGACATATCCACAATCCAACCGGGAGACCCCATCCCGCTCACCTCCTCCGCCAAGCTAACCTGCACCCACCACCTCTCCGACCCCGCCGTCCAGCCCGGCCAGCTCGACATCGTCGTGGTGCCCGGCCCGGACCCATCCACCGACTTCGCCCGGCTCCGAGACGCAACAGACTGGCTCGCGGCGCACGCGGCGCGGCCCGAGACCGACATCCTGAGCATCTGCACGGGCATCTACGTGTGCGGCGCGGCGGGCCTGTTGGAGGGGAGAAAGGCCTGCGGTCCGCGGGGGTTGCAGGGGGATCTGGCCAAGAAGTTTGGGCCGGGCGTGGAGTGGGTGGGGGAAGAGCTGCGGTGGGTGCGGGATGGGAATTTCTGGAGTAGTGGTGAGTTTCCTTTTTCTTTTCTGTTCTTTTTATTTCTTTTTTATTTCGATTTAGACGTCTCTGGGGGGGGCGCCCCCCCCCGCCCCCGGGGGGGTTGGTTTTTTTTTGTTTTTTGGTTTTTTTTCTTTTTTTTTTTTTTTTTTTTTTTTTTTTTTTTTTTTTTTTTTTTACTTCTCCCCCCCCCCCCCCCCCCCCCCTCTCTCTCTCTCTCTTTACTTTCTTTATCTTGTTCTAGGAGATGTACGGCAACGATGGCGAATAAGCTAACCGCGCATCAAGGGGGTATCACCAACGGGAACGATATGGTCGCGGCATATGCAAGGCAGAGCGGTCGATTTCCCGGGCCGGTGGCCGAGCTTGGTCTGGTGATGGCTGATACTGGGGACAGGCCTCAGAGGTATGGGACAGGTAAGGCGGCATTGACGTTCGGTGTTGTGTGGCAGATTCTAAAGGCAATCCTGATGGGGGCTGGGAAGAAGAAGGCTGCTTGAAGTGCGCAGAGATGGGGGTTGGAAGAGAAAGGGGGCCTGTATGATTTTAATACGGGCGGTCGGTGTGTATGCTCGACGAGTGAAGTCGTTGGTAATATATATAATCCTGGCATTTAGGACACGCAAAGTGATTGGACTTGGGATTTGCACAAAAGGGCCAAGCAAGTGACGGAGGGTGTCCTCGAAACATACGAGGTATCATTGCGCCTATGAACAAGATATAAGACCAGATACATAAGAAAACCACCCGAAAAACTTTTCAGTTCGCCGACCCAGATGCAATGTAGACTTCGTCATCCCGTTGAATCGTCCGTCTGCTCCCCAAAGAGTAAGGGATCCTCGCAGACCACGCCAGATCAGAAGTCTCCATGGTTCTGCGCATTAGTCCGCTGCGGGGACAGCCAAACCGAAGAAATTAAACGTCCGGGGTCTCTCGAGACGCAAGCGAGACAAGGGAGATAGAAACCCTCATAAAGTACATGGAACCCATAACGACCGACGCCGCGCTCAGGATACCGAGAGATGGCAAACCGGGCTTAGCCCCCGATACATGCTCCGAGAGAGGTCGTTGTTTACTTGATCTCGAGAAGCTTCACATCGAAGACGAGCGTGCTGTTCGCCGGGATGCCAGCCATGGAGCGGCTGCCATAGGCGAGGTGGGCGGGGATGGTCAGGCGGCGCTCACCGCCGACCGACATGCCGACAATGCCAATGTCCCAGCCCTTGATGACCTCACCCTTGCCGATCTTGAAGGAAAATGGCGCGCCCTTCTTGTTGGCTATGTCACATGTAAGTCAGCTTTAGTCCCTGCATGAGCGTTGCTCGCGTGGCCACTTACAATCAAACACCTTGCCGTTTTGGAGCTTGCCAATGTACCGCATGCCAACCCTGTCGCCAGACTTGACGGTGCGGCCGCTGCCAATCTTGCGGTCGTCGATAGTGACGCCCTGAACAACCTTGACACCAAGAGCACCCTTCTTATCGCCCTTATTCTCAGCCTTGTCCTTAGCGGGGCCGGTCGGACCCTGCTCCAGGTTCTTAGCGAACTGCACCTTTTTGTCACCCTTGGCGGCCGGCGACTCTTTGGCCTTCTCCTCCGCAGCAACGGCCTCGCCCTGGTTGTTCTTGAGCTTCTTCTGTTGCTTCTTGCTAAGTTTCTTGTCGTCCTTGGCCATCATCTCGTCGAGACCCTCGGCCGCCTCCTCCGCAAGCCGCTTGTTCTTGCCCTTCTTGGCCTGGACAAGCTTAGGAACCTCCTCCTCGTCGGTGTCAATTTCCTTGATCCGAGGTGTGCCATCAATGTCGTCAAGCTCATCGCTCATCTCGTCCTCGTCCTCGTCTTCAAGACCAGGAGGGAGGTCGTACTCATCATCCGAGTACTCCTCGTCGTCATCATCATCCTCTTCTTCGTCCTGGGGAACGACGTAGTTGCCAGTGAGGTAGACCGTGTGAGTGCCCTTGACGCTGAAGAAGATCTTCTCGCCCTCGCCAACGGTGATGTCGATAGGCTGTTGGTAGGTCTGTGGCAGATGTTAGTCGGCTTGGCTCAAACTTTCGAAAAAATAAAAGAAACAAGCCCAGAAACAAAGGGTTGCGTACGCGCTCAGTGTCGAGAGTGCACACGATGTACTCCTCCATGTTCAAGTCATCCTCATCCTCATCCTCCTCATCGCTTTCCTCCTCATCCTCAGCGCTGGCCTTGGCCTTGCCTTTGCCCTTAGCACCGTTGGGCTTCGCATTCGCATCTTCCATCTCGTCATCCGAATCCTCTTGCGCGGCAGCAAGCAGCTTCTTGATGGCCGCATCGCGGCGTGCCTTCTTGGATTTGGAAGGGTCGCTGGGGCCGCCGTTGACCTCCTCATCCTCTTCGTCCGATTCCTCCTCATCATCGTCATCATCACCACCGCCAAGGAGCCTCTCGAGAAAATCCTCATCCTCCTCATTGTCGTCATCAATGTTCGCCTTGTAGATCTTCAGGGTGGAACGCGGGACCGAGGGAACGTTGCCCTGACCGTCAGTCTCGGGCTCAGCAGTGGGGTCAATGGCCGCCATAGTGATGCGGATCTGGATGAGCAAGTTAGCAGATTCACGGGCACAGTGGTCTAGGCGGCGCAGCCGACGTACCGTCGCCGGGAACTCAATCTCGGCGGGAACCAGGACCTCTCCCGTCGGGACCTCCAAGCCGTAAACGGCGACAGGCAGAAGCGACGACATCTCGAATGCAAGTGTGATCGGCTGTGATGTATTGATGGATTATTCGAAACGTGAATGAGAAATAATCTCTCTCGCCGGTGGAAGTATATCGATCCGCGGCGTATTTCTGCGGCTACGGAGGGGATGTGAAGAAAATCGAGGGGAGAGCCGCTTTCCTCAAAAGTCGGTTCTGCAGAATTTCTACCGCCGAGACGAAGCTGTGAGGGTCAGAAAAATTTGGAGCCGCCCCCACAGTTCCTGCCCGATAAGCATTTATCGCCCCGCTGGCTTCCCGGCCAACGGTCCGTGAGCCCCGCTAAAGCCGTCACCGCCTGCTGCTGTCGGCTTAGCGTGCCTCCTCCACATTGATGTTTTGGGGATGGAAACAACAGCACCTTTTGACCCTCAATTTCTTTCAGAATTGTCCGGTCTTACATAGTAGAGTTTTGAGGTTCAATGAATCTGCCTCCTTATGCGGCCAATCGAAATTGTCAATGGCACAAGGCTGCATGTTTCTGCTGTAGCTCAATGTCTGAGCTGCACGAAGGCAGTATAAGAACAGCCAAATTCCAGAGTGATATTCGTGGAAGACCCAGGCTGAGCATGATGCTCCCATGGGAACCTCGCTCTCACCAAAATGACTGGACTGACATGACCTTGCTGGCCAGCGGCAACCTTCTTGTAAAGGGTAATATTATACTCGTAACGGTTGCCCGGTCGGCTTGCTGTCTTTGCCTAGGGCCTAGCCCCTCAGGGACGGTGCCTCTTGCCAGATGTGTTTTGTTCCCTCGTCACGGTCATGAGTGGGACTGGCACCGTTCATGCACACAGAGGAAGGAAACGAACGCCTAAACATGGGCTGTCGCTCACTCCTACCCCGACTGAATGTTTTTCGTTAGGGGCTTTGAGCAGCTTTTCCCAATCGCTTTCGGCTGCTCGGGGCTTGGGCACTCTCAACCACCATTTGCATCTCCCCCGACTCACGTTAGCTTTAGGGGCTCAACTACACATACGCCCACACCGTTGATAGCATCGAATCCCATGGAGTAGACAAGTCGACATGATCGAGCGCCTTATCGAAAACCCAAGTCAAACCGGCGACTATTCTCCCGGGGCAGAGCATACACCAAAGACCGTCTCCGGTAATTGCTCTCTCGCGCCATCCAAATCCAGCTCTGCGCTCTCTGCTAAACTCCGCCGGCACGGAGTCAAGATCGTCACGGCCCTCAAGTCGCTGACCAACAGCTGTAAGCTTCCCCAAGACAGGTTTCACCGGCGTCCGCGTTGACCTTGCCTTGTTAGCCTCTGAGCGGTCGGCCATCGTCCAGCAGTTTAGCTCCTCAGACGGACACGGGAGAAAGTCGGCCTTTGCGTTGGGCATACACAAGATGTCGAACGCCATATTCTGTCCTCCGTTGGAGCCCACCGTTGTTCGCAGGCCGTCCCCAAAGAGTCGGCCGTTGTTGAAGGAGACCTTCAAAGGGGTCGGAACACCGCCGGTATTCGCTTCTGGATCCAACGCTGTCCACATCACAACGTCCGACGCCAGCTCTGGCAAAACTGGCACTTCCAACGCTCACTCGACCAAGAGGATGCCGAGCTCGGCTGGCAAGACCTCGTTAGACTCAATGTTCAAGAACAGAGACCCCAACACCGTAGGCCGAGAACCAAAACGATTACCAAATCACAGCTCACAACGAGTCCACCGCAGCCCGCAACCTAACTGTAGAGGGACTCCTCCTTCCTCTCCCAATGGCGACCTCGACTCCACCCAAGAGATTCCACTCAGCTATTACCCACCCGGAATTTTCACCGCCGAGCGCGCTGCCGCTGCCAAAATCTACCTTGAGACGCATTTCAACGAGCTTCTTGCTACTAGGCCCTCTGGACGGCAAATGAGACAGCAGATTCTCGAGACAGACTTGTTCAACCGCGCCCGTGAGAGGGGTATGCCCCTGAGCACCGCCGAGCTCCAGGCAGAGCGGGCTCAATTTTGCCGGTGTGAGAGCGAGTACCTGAGGGAGATGCGGGCGATGAAGGCCAAGACCCTCAGGATGCTGGACGCGCAGAGCACAGGCGACTGTTGCGTGAGGGACTATGAGGCGGTTAAGGTTTTGGGCAAAGGGAGCTTTGGTGTGGTGAGGTTGGTGAGAGAGTACAGAAAAGGACGGCTTTATGCGATGAAGGTGATCAAGAAAAGCAAGATGCTGAAATCGAGCCAGGAGGGCCACCTGAGGGCTGAAAGGGACATTCTGGTGGCAAGCGAAGGATCAAGATGGTGAAGCCCCCCTGTGTTTCTTGCACCCTGACACGGCTGCTGACACTGCCAGGATCGTACCGCTTATTGCCAGCTTTCAAGACGTCTCAAACCTGTATCTCGTGATGGAGTACATGCCTGGCGGCGACTTTTTGAGTCTCCTGATTCGCGAGAACATCTTGCACGAATCAGTGGCGCGCTTCTACGTCGCCGAGATGATCCTATGCGTTGAGGCGGTACATTCACTCAAGTGCATACACCGCGATATCAAACCTGACAACTTTTTGGTGTCGGCATCGGGCCATCTCAAGATCGGTGATTTTGGACTGGCGTTTGATGGGCACTGGTCCCACGATACGGCCTACTATAGTAGTCACCGGTAGAGCTTGGTGAAAAAGTTGGAGATTACAGTCAACGGCGACGAAGAGGACAAGAAAGAGGACAGAGACGAGAATCAGAACTCCGAAGCCAGGAAGAAGCGGTCCAGTGGTGTCACCGCCGGCTTCAAGAAGCATCAAAGGAAAGACGTGCACGACGGCGAGCCGCTCCTGGATTGGCGCAACCGCTGCGGGATCCGCAAGGCGGCCCGGAGTGTTGTGGGAACTAGTCAATACATGGCACCTGAAGTGATTGAAGGGGCAAAATACGATGCCCGTTGCGACTAGTGGAGCGTCGGTGTCATTTTGTTCGAATGCATCTACGGCCATACCCCTTTCTTGTCCGAGGAGGGCCGCCAAAAAACCAAAGAGAACATCTTGAAGCACCACGAAACATTCGGCTTCCCACCGCGGCCGACGGTGTCCCGCCGATGCCAACACCTAATGCTTTCCTTGATCACGGATAAAGAATACCGGCTTTGCTCCGAGCGCTACCGGATGAAGGACCTCGTCACGTCGTCGTCGTCGTCTTCATCGTCTTCTTCCGGAGCTAGCTCCAAAATGCGCGACTTCGCTGGCCGCTATGTGTTCTCTTATGACGCTGAGGACATTAAAGCGCACAAGTGGTTCCGCAATATCCCCTGGGAGCGTCTACACGAGTTGGAGCCGCCTCTCGTGCCCGAACTTCGCTCCGTCGATGATACGCAATATTTTGACGTCGGCGGTTCAGTGAGCGATGGGACTGAAAGCGAGCCAGATGAGGAGGAGCATGCACCGCATGCGAACGACGGCGCGGCCGAGATTGCGTCGGAGCTAATCTTCTCCTCACCACCCTACTCAGCACCAGGAACCGGTTAGTCCCCGGGGACTCATCTCGTAGCAGGACACAGCCCAACCACCCAGACACATGCTCACCCCGACCACGGCGATTACTTCCAAAATTACACCACAGCAAACATCAACGACCACTTCTCAACCCTTCCCCCCCCACTCCCATCACTGGAATCCCCCATTTCCGCTTACCCGCCTAGCGGCTTCCCCTTCACCCCACCCACTCCCCCGACCCAAGAACAAGTCGCCTTCCTCCGCCCGCTTCACTACGGCCTCCAAATCCTCGCCCTCACGGTCATCGCTACGCCGTCGTACGATGCAGAGGGCAAGATGCAGACCCTCGAGTTGTACTTGAACCAGCTGCCGGACACGACAGTCGCCGAGCGCGCCCACCTGCGCGAGTTTGTCCGCCGCTTTGGTGGTGGTGGTAGTGGTGGCGGCGGCGACGGCGGCGGGGAGCGCGAGCGACAGCGTAGGCGGCCCCGGGATCGACTGCTGCGAGATGCGGCCACGAAGGGGATTGCGATGGAGGTGAGGAAGCGGACCGCGTTTCTGGGGTATGAGTGGATGAGGATGAGGGAGGTGGAGGAGGCAGGTGGGGGAGAAGGGGGGTTGGCGTTGGATGGAGAGGGCGGTGATGACGATGACGAGGAGAATAATGTTGGTGGAAACGGTGTTGGTCGGCAGGATGCGGAGGAGGAGGAACAGGTCGCTCGAGCTCCACAGGGTGGTGAACATGGCCGTCCTCGTCCGCACCGGGGTGGGTTTCAGGGATGGGGGGATGATGTTGCCGTTATGCGGGCTATGTACAGTGGCCCGTGGAGCTTGCGGTGATTTGTGGTCAGGGCTCTGTCGACAGAGCTTCGTCGAAAAGACCAGGCTTGTGCCTGGTGGGATTAAGTGAGAGGGTGATAGACATCGATAGAGCGAGTAATGAGATACTAGGTGCCGAGTCGAGTAGTATTAGACAGTATCGGCATTTGAGAACTGACAGAGTCCCTCGTGTATGATGATGTCCTCGAGAGTTGAAATCCTCGCAGCCGGCTACCACATGTCATTAGCAGCCCTTCTGAACTTGTAAACAATGAAACCTTCATCCTTCCTTTTTCTCTTCCCCCTTCTTTCCCGCCTCATCAGCCCCGAACTCAACAAGCGCCTCCCTCAACCTCGCCATCGCCTCCATAACCGTCGCCTCCCGTACCTGCTCCCCCACCCCGGGAAACATAAACGGCCCCAGCCCCTTGCTCCCCCGAGGCGACGCGATCCCAATGTACACCATCCCGACATCCTTGCCGTCCTGCCGATCCGGGCCCGCCACGCCTGTCGTGCTCACGCCCCACCCGGTCATCTCCCCGCCGCCCCCAATCTCGGCAGGGACGTCGGCCGCCGAGGTGGTGGACGTAGCCCGCCGCGCCCCCTCCGCCATCTGCGCCGCCACGTCGGCGTGGATGACGCCCTCCTTCTTGATCAGCGCCGTGTCGACGCCGAGCAGGGAGGACTTGAGCGGCGTGGCATAGGCTACGACCCCGCCGCGGATGACGGAGCTTGCGCCCGGGATGGAGGTCAGCGTCGCCATGATCAGGCCGCCCGTCAGGGACTCGGCTACGCCGAGGGTTTGGTTGGAGTCGGTGAGGAGGCGGATCACGTCGTTGGCGACGTGTTGGAGGGTTTCGGTGGTGCGTGTGGTGAGGGGAGGCATGGTGGTGGTGGTGGTGGTGGTGGTGGTGGTTGAGGTGCTGAGTGTGGTGAGGGGAGTGAAAGTGGAATAATAGGTAGGAATGAGGATAGAGAGTTTGGGGGTGGCTGCTTGTGGTGGTGGACCTCGAGAGGGTTCTTCTTCTTTTATGTAGTATGTCGACTGCTAACTGATGGATATGACCAATGTCTTCTTGTTGGTGGAGGTGGTTTCATTCAGGGCATGGCTTCTGATGAGTCTCGGTCCCATATGCAATCATAGATCTCTCAACAGAAGGAAGGGAGATGGAACCCCCATTGGGGCAATTCCCAGCTCCAAATTACTGTTGCAACGGAGAGGCAGAGCAATGACGCCAATGACGTCTCGAGTGATGCCGCGTTTGGATATGCTGGGTTAGGGTCGGCTCACCCAACACGACCCCCTCGGACCTTAGCTCACTATAGTATAAGGTAGGTTTCAAGCTGCAAGATAGGTTAAGATAAATAGCGTTAGAGTCTGCTGGGAGTATTGGTAAAGGCCGAGACTTGAGTATTTGCACTGATTCTCAAGTTAGTTGGAGATGTGGTTGGATCTGTGGTAGATCACCAGGTGCCAAGCCAACATCCCTGATAAGTCATTATTTTGAGCACGTTTCCCAAGGTCCGCTGGCTCAATGGCAGAGCGTCTGACTACGATTCTGAAGTGATCAGGAGGTTCCAGGTTCGACCCCTGGGTGGATCGTTGCTTTAACTTTTGGACTATCGCCACCCCGTCGTCCCCCCCTTTTTTATTTTTCCAACTGGATATGAATTACTATCATCAATCAGTCCTATGATTTTTCTTAAGAAGTCTCCTCGTCGGTAGTTCTTCCGATTCATTCCACTACCACAGTATAGGATTTTGCTGCTTCCCAACGTCTAAGTCCATCGCACCACCGCCTCCCGTTTATTGGTATGCGTCTCAACACGTTGCTATCGTCACACATCAATTTGAACCTTTTTAACAGACCATTCGCTTCCCATTCTGCGTACCGGTGAGAGAAAAAAATAGGAAGTCATGCGCGCTATCATCTCGGAACGAAAAAAAAAGCTTAATGCACCTCGATATGATCCGGTGATTAGCACCAACACCCCTTCCAACCCAAATGCACCATCATCACAAGCCCCAGCTCCCTGACCCGCAGACATGATTATATAGTTTCCCACCCGCCATTATTGATATCCGCCTCTAGTTTCCTCGAAATAAAGCTCGGCACGCCATGGCTCAGCCACAAGTTCCTCAGCATAGAGTCATAGCGCTTCTGGTGCAAGAACAGCTGTCGTCCGTACCGCAGACCCATGTCCACCTCGCCATACTTGTCAATGTACGGCGCGTTGCTGAATGAGCCTGAGACGCGCGAGAGATAGAACACGCAGCACTTGCGTATGTTGATGAAGAGGCCGATATTTCCTTGGCACCTACACAGAGAAGAGCGTGTGTTTAGTATCGGATAGAACGAGTGCGTTGGAAAGGAGTTGCTTACTTGAGCATATGCTGCTGCGAACCTCCAATTTTGAGGACCTTGTGCCGGCCGTCCTTGACCTCCTTTGCGCAGCAGACCGCCTGGCCGCAGAATATCTCGCCACAGAATAGGCAGATGGTTGGATCGGTCAAATCCTTGCCCTTGGTCGGGCATCGCCGGCGCGTGCATTCTTCGATCAAGGTATCATAGTTCTTGGGCAGTCCCACCAATTCAAAGATGCCCGGGTGGCTGAGGACGGCCGATTGCGGTCGCTCCCCGTCGTAGCTGATGTACGGCCACAGCGCCTGATGTTTGACCCACCCCGCCACGAGCCGCGGGGTGTCCGCCGGCCAACCGTGCCGCGCGCCCTGCTCGGGCGTCAAGGCGGTGAGCATCTCATCGAGCGAGGGGAGGCGGAGCGCCTCGGTGAGGCGCTCAAGCTCGCGCTGCTCCGGGTTCGGCGAGACCCGGCTGTTGAAGTCGACACCGTACTTGACGTGCAAAAGTATGACACACTTGCGGAGGAACGCCAACGCGTACTTGCGCATGAGAATGTACCATGACTCCAACGTATCCAGACCGGGTTGCTCAAAGGCCTTGTTATCCCACGCCGGCCGCTCAATGTCGACCAGGGAACCCGAGACGCACTCGACGTCGATCTTGTAGAGCGCTACGCAGAAGGAAAGGAGGTTGGCAGTGGACGGGTCCAGGTCGTTCCGGCGCAAAGTCTGCTGATACCAGAGCGCCGCGGGCATGTTCCGGGCGAGGTGGTAGACCACCTTGGTAATCTCGACCAGATAGCATAGGCGGACCATGTGCGAAATCTCGTACCCCTGTGCTGGAATGACGCCAAAAACGCATTTACAAAGGAAGACGAACGAGTCCTGACCCAGAAGCGGATGGTACGCGTTGGCCGGGTATTGCGTGTTCTCTGTCTCCTCACCCAGATACTGAGCGACGAACAGCTGACAGTGCTGGCGCTCGCTATCCTTGCGGTACTCGGAGTCAATCCTGTTCTCGCCGGACTCGCGCAACCCTCCGACGGCGATGAAAGATGTCACTGTCTCGCCGAGGATGCGGAGCTGCGTAAGAACCTGATCTGGGATCTTTTCAAGGAAGGTCATGCCATACTCGGCCTCTACGCCGCGCTGCTGGATCTCCACTGCGGAGATGGAGTACCCTACGGATCGCGCCAGTGCGTCACTGCCGTACAATTCGTTCGCATCCTGTTCTTGGAGCTCAAATTCATGCCGCGACTCGATGCCGTTCTCCCTCAGTGTATCCCTAAGGCGGCGATAGACATTGACAAGCTCCCTCATCGGGCCGTTGACATCGGGGGTGCGACCTCGGGCTGGTTGATCTGGAGCCGAAACCAGAGAGAATGTCTCACTGAATGGTGTCCCCGTCGAAACGGACTGGGCTCCGATGTCAACCCAAGCGTCATCCAGCAACTGTGACGACTTCTCCGCGAGGTTGTTAATCATGTGATCAGCCGTGTACGAAGCGAACGCATTTTGTGTCTGATCCGGCGGGCGCGCTGCACCCAACGAGTAGTAGGCAGAGTGGAGCTGGGAGTCGAGGAAGGATGAGAACGGAGTGGGCGGCACCAACGGTCCAGGATATGACTCCTCCTGGCCCTTCCAGATGATGGGCAGGAACGCATTGCCGAGGGCTTTGCATAGCGGGCACACAAACTCGAGCCTATTAGTCTTCTCTGGTGCATGCCGCGCGATCTGCTGCTGATGCCGCCGCACAGTAGCGTCAAAGTATGCCTCGAAGCAGTGATAATGCATGATGTGACCGCAGCCAATCGAGACCGGCCCCAGCCGAGACAAGTTCGCAGGGAACCCCTTGCCGATGACCTGGCGCTCTGTCTCAAATGTTTCACCCCGCTGGTTTACCTTGTGAACGATTTGCCGGTTCTCATGGGCAACGCCAAACGGCCTGATAGACTCGGCGAACCGGTCAAGGTTGTCAGGGGTATTGAATGCCTCTCTGACAAAGTCAGGGTCCTGGAAATCTGTTTGCCGAAGGATATTGCTCTCCGTAAAGTAGGCGAAAGTGCCGTACAGTCGACGCTCATCCGTGTCCTCCTGGCACAAAATACAGGTGCCTGATGGGTACTTCCAGAATTTCCTGTGTTCCTCCATCGGCGGCACCTCGTCGTCGTCTTCCAGGTCATCCACCTCTCCCCAGTTAATATCGCCCTGATTCTCCATGAAGCTCTTCTGCTGGGCTTGGAACTGCGCCATGACCCTTGCTTGGCGATCCAACGCAGCTCGCTTCTTGCGCTCACGTTCCTCATCAACGCTGCTAGCCGCAGGCGACGCCGCGCCCATGCGGTCCACGGAAAGACCGAGGCGCTCATAGCTAAACTCGAAGGCTCTCGGCCTCTTCTGCCGCATCCTTCGAAGGATGGTGGCAACCTTCGGGTGGCATGCCTTGAACTCATCCTTGGAGGCTATCAGATTCAGCAGGGCGACGATTGTTTTGGCTTGCGGAGCTTCAGGCATAAAATTGCTGCGCGCTTGCTGGTCAAGCGCGGTAGCAATGAAAGACGCGTGCGCTTGGTCCTCGTCCGACTTGTCCTCAGCAATGGCAATAAGAATGAGGTGTAGCACTACCTGCAGGAAGGTCTCGACACGCGTAGACGGGACTTGTGGTGTCAAGCCAGGATACACAAGGGTGTAAAGCAGCGAGTAGTAGATGATCTGCGCGAACATGCCGGTCCTCGTAAACCCGCTGAGCTCAGCAAACACTCCTGATGGAATAGGCCGCAACTTGGGTTCGTAGACGACGTCGTCCACCAACTTCCCAGTCTTCTTGGCCATGCACTTCCGCCAAGCCATCTCGGCCTCCTCACGCTGATTCTTGTTGTAGTGAGCGATATAGGGGTCGACGTTCTCGATGTACTGCGGCTTAAGTTCAAAGGTGCCGACGTCAGTCAGCCCTTCCGGCGACTTGAAAATCGTCATCTCGTCTAGTATTGTGTGGAAATCTTCCTGCTCCTGGAACTTGTCTGGAAGCTTCAGGCAGATATCCGAGAATGACAGGGGCTTGAAGCAGAGAACATGCGTGACGTCGCGGCGCATTGATGCGAGGTGCGGGCCTTCAGCATCCTCGGTAGGGATGAGCGAAGTTCGATCACTAAGAAGGACAATGAGGAGATGGATCATGTCCTCGACGACATCCAAATGCTGGATATCATCCTGAGCCTTTGACTTTTGCTCAAAAATACCCTTGGCCCACTTCTCCATACCGAAGCGGTTGACGATAGAGACGAGCACACGGCTGGGATCACAGACCACCAAAGCCGTTTGCAGCAGAAAGATATCGCGGTGATGCGAAACGTCCCTCTGTCCGACACCACGGTAAGTGCCGGCCTGGTGACGCAGGCTCAGACCGTTCCGAACCCACATGCCCGCCTTCATCTGGGCAAGCCAGGCACATACGCGAAGCGGGAAATCAAATGCCGCCATCAGGTAATCCTCCGGGCCATATTGGTCGTACCGTGGCATTGCCTTTTTGCCCATTGAGCGCGGCTTCATCATTAGGTCCTGAGTCGTGAAGCTGAGAAGTGCCCTAAGTTGCTCGACGGGCATTGTCTTGCCACACTCGATCAGCCACGACAGGGTATAATGAAGAGCGTGATGGAAGCTGATGGGTTCCTCCTCCACCACAAACCTGACAACGTCGAACGTACGGCCCGGAGCCTCGAATTCAAAGTCGTCGAGAAGCCTGAAACGAACTTCGTCCTTGATTTCGGACTGGCTGAACCTGCCGCGTTCAGCTCCAATCGAGTTGATGATGACCGTCTTGGCCGCGAGGCGGATCGCCCGCGACACATAAGGGGAGTCTAGCTCCTTGACATTGCGGAAGGACTCGGCGAATTGTCTACAGAGCCTATTGATCTCGCGCGTGACGAGGGAGGCACTTATCCAGCTGTCCGTCTCGTACTCGACATGCTCGCCCACAGCCCGTACGTTAGGGCATATGCCCTGGTGAAGCTTGACGAGGTCCAGGAACTGCATCATATACCGCTCCTCGGTCCTAAGCCGCTCTTGAACATGGGGCGAGCCAAAGAGGTATTTCAGGTCGAGGAAGAAATGATACATCCTCCGGTTTGTGACAGAGCCAGTGTCAAAGGACAGCACCGCATTAGACGCCACGTCCCACGGGTGTCCAACTTGTCGGGTCGTTAAAAAGGTGTACAAGATGGCCATCAAGCTGGTGAGAAAGTTCCCCCGCTCGACAATCTCAGCGGTGATGGAAGGGGTAGTCAGCATTTGTAGCGAGATGTTGATGATGGAATGATCAGGTTCCCGGTCGCCAATGAGATAGAGTTGGGCAAGAGTGGTGTAAAGTCCGGCAAACCGTAGGCCAAGGACACGCTTAAACTCCGGAATGGTGACTACGGTCGAGATGTAAAGCGACCGCAAATCGTTGCGGACTTTCTTCCACATCCTTAGGTCGAAGAGAATCATCCAGTCGAGGCGGACTCGCTCAAAGAGATCCTCAGCAACCGGAATGTTCTCCTGCTCCACATAGCCCGCAGGTGTAGCGAGCCAGTAGTGGCCGGGTTTCGGAGGCGGCAAGGCTTGGGCTCCGGGCTGGCCAGGAGTCTTAGGTATGTCCAGGTGAGCTTTTGCGTACACAGTAGGAGCAATGAGGGGCTCTGCGGTATCAGAATCAGACGGGGTGAGTTCACGTTCCCGCGCGGTCCGGCGAGGAACCGGAGGTGGTGGAGGCGGAGGCGGATAACCAGCCACTGTAGCCTCGTCTTCTTCCAGTGCTGTATCTTGCCGCCAGTCTTGCATGGGCACATCGCCATCTTCTCGAGCGTCAAGCATCATGACATCGTCGTCGTCATCGCCGTCTTCGTCCATGTCGCTTCCAGGAGTGTTATCGTCCCCTTCATCCTCATCCTCGTCGCCATCATCATCGCTACCATCACCCGCCGCAGCCTCCCTACGAGCTGCCCGGGCGGCCTGACGAGCCTGAAGCAGTATCCGACTTTGCTGGATGTAGAAGTCGTTGACCTCTCTATCCTTCTGATCAATCAGCTCCTCATCGTCGATGCCGCCCTTACCGACGATAGCATGCGTGGCTGGACTCCCCTTGTGCCACGGTTTGAGCATCTCCTCACACACGATCTGCCTCAACAGATGATGATCGTCGCCAACGCTGCAGCCAGAGATATCCCTAAGCCACTCGATCATGGTGCCACACATCTGTTCCCTGAAGGTGTCCCTGGCCGAACGGATCGTCACAGTGACCCGGATCCTTTCGAGGGTGTTGGCGACGTCGATGAGCTTCTCAATGCTTTTGTCGTACATCAAGATGCTCCTGCCAATACCGTCCGTCTCGTAGGCTTTGGCGAGGCCGTTCGCCAGTGTCGTGCTGCATGCGCGAGCCACCTGGTCCCGGACATCTATGACGGTGTGCTTTTCATCGTTCCACAGGAGCACCGCATATTCCCCTGGTGACTCGGTGTCCCCGCCGCAGTATGTGGATGATAGCCTTGACATTCTCTCGTCTTGCTCGATCGACTCGACTGTCTTCATCTGGCGCAGCTGCTCGGGTGAGCATGAGATAACGTCGCATAGATAATCAAAAACGCGCCCGATGGTCATGCGTGTGTTGGCAACAAGGTCTTCGGGCAGTGCCGGCGGTTGCTTGCCCTTGCCCTTCCCCTCGCCCTCCCACATCGAGTGTATCGTGCAGAACATGGGCCTATTCCATGCTTCTGGGTCTCCGCAGTCGCAGCACCCACTGTTGCCGGGCGAGATGCTGATCCTGACCATATGGCCGGTGTGGTCGGTGGCGTCGAAGCATTTGCTGCACAGGCAGCAGGTATCATCGGCGCTGCATGTCCTGCACGCATACGATGCCTCGCCCTGCTTGAAGATGTGTCCGCAGGCCTTCCCACGGGCGGCTTCTGTGTATTCGGCGCCCTCAACCGCGCCCTGGGCTTCTCGAAGTTTGAGCGTTCCGTTGATTCTGGCGGGCCCGCCGGTCGGGAAGAAGAGATTCATATAGTCGGACTTGCCGGCGGACATGCACCAAAAAAGTGCAGTGACCAGCTCGCGGGCGGCGTCGTCGGTGTAGCGATAGCCGTGGCGAGCGGGCAGCTCCAGCAGCAGCTGGCAGAGCTGCTGCTCTTGCGTCGACATCGGCGTCTCCATCATGGCAGACAAGCTAGAAAGCTACGCTGCTATCATGTGCGCAAGCTGAGAGTTGATAGACAAAAAAAAACCCCCACGGATGCTTGGGTAGTTAGTTGGTTGGGTTATCGGGTGGTTTGATTTTGAAGATGGAGGAGGGGACCTCAATACCTATCGTGGGGAGGGGTCTTGGCTACTAACAGGACCAGGAGCAGGCGTCAGGGTGGCGTGTTCCAGCTCCTTCCGCATAAAGGTGGTTGGGCCAGTCGCACGAAATAAATTCCAGGTGCTTATTATTGCGTTGATTTGAAGAGATCGAGAGATCCTGTCGGAACTTTACCTATGACCGTGGAGGCTGCCGCTTTTGGAGGCGGCTGTCATCTTGCACTGTAAAAAAGGGTTGCAGGGCACAAGCAGAAGCCCGGGCTGTGTTGCTGCAGCGGAACACAGCACTGCGGGGGACCGTGCAACAAGGGTGTCTTTCCTCGGTTTAGCGCCTCGATCATGCATTGCGGAAGCTTCAATGCAATTATGCAAACAAGTCATGACGTCTACCAACCTACATACTTCCTATCTTCTGTAGAGAGCGTTTCATTGACGACACAAATATTTGGCCATGCTCGCCCAAAAGCAGAACAGACAAAACGGGCTCGGCAGAAAGCCATAGAATGTATCGATTCGTCGTCCTCGTGTCAACCAAGGGGCTGTCGAGTCCAAGGTTCGCACAGCTGGAACCCCACGCTTATTGACAAGCAAAGCTCTATTCTCTACACCCCTCGTCTCTAAACCGAATGTACACGGTCGAAGCCCCCCCATTCGGCTCGACGCAATTTCCTTGCTCTTCTTCTTGTGGTGCCGTCTTGAACCCTGCTTATTCCTCATCCCCACCCTCGATGTACTTGTGGCGGATGTCCTTCCACTGGCGCTGTTCTGCCGTCAGAATTTGCACTGGTGAAGAAAAGACGTGCGGAATAGTCATACCCCCCGGTTGTGGTTGTCCCAGACCTTGTTCATCAGTCGGTCATAGCCACTGTATAAACACACTCAGTACTGCTTCCCCCCGTCATTTCCAATCTCAAGCAACCACGTACAGCTCGAAAGCAAAGGCACCGGCAAAGACGACGCCAAGCATGGTGTAGTTCCTCCGGAAGAAGGTGCTGGTAGCGGGAGTCAGTCTCGATTGCGGTCGGCGGCGGCTGCGTGGAAAGGAACTTGCTTGTAGAGTGCTGTGGCCTGTGAACGCACCGTTAGTGATCCATCCATCCGTCGCTGGCAATGCTGCAATATGCTCCTAACTTACCATTGTGACGGTATTGGAGATCCCAATTGAGAGGTGGGTGCCGGGACGGACGTTGTGGGTGGGATGCGGGCTTCCTGGATCTTTGCGCAACGAGCGAGTGAGCAAAAACGGACTACGGCCCAGAGCACCGAACGAGTGAAGCCGGAAAGGCCGCACGGAAGTACCCGGAGGTCTCGCTGATTGGTCCAAGCTCTCCTTGAGCCTTAAAAGCTTGGCGCTGATTTGCGGTTTAGAAGAGCCAAGAGCCCCGCCAACTCGAACTTATCATTTTCCAAGGCGAGGCAACTCGCGCGTTCGAGGCATTGCCGGACGACTTGCGGCCAAACGCGCTGAAGGCGGACGATTGGGTTGTGGATGAATCCTGTACCATCCGCCGACAACCAAACGCCGACACCTTTGGCGGCTGTAGCGAGCTTGACCCATTTTCAACTTGCTTGATCGACCTTCGTCACACCCCCACGTCAGCCATGCCTTCAGAACCGACCGCTTCGGGCATCGTGACAGATGAGTTGAGCGGCGAAAGGCAGATCCCGGAATCTCGACGGCCCGACGGTAGCACGAGGAAAGCAATCAAGATACGCCCCGGGTATCGGCCGCCTGAGGATGTCGAGGTCTACAAGAACCGAACAGCTGAAAACTTCCGTAATCGCGGCAAGGGTCCGATTCCCGGTGCCGAGGGTCTGAAGGACGACAAGCCGGTGCAGCCATCCTCTGCCGCCGCGAACAAGAACGCCAAACGTCGGGAGGCGCGCAAGAAGGCCAAGTCTTCGGAGGGGGATCAAGGGGAAGCGGCCGTGACAGACGAGATCAAGAAGGAAGAAGAGGATCCCGAGGTGGAGAAAGAGAAGAAAGTGCGAACTCTGAAGAAAAAGCTCAGGCAAGCAAAAGAGCTCAAGGAGAAGAAAGAGACGGGCGGTTCCCTACTGCCGGAGCAGATCGCCAAGGTCATAAAAATTAATGAACTGATTCGGGAACTGGATGCTCTGGGGTTCGATGCCGAAGGGGAGCCCAAGGCTGATGCCCCGACTACACAGACCCCAGAATTTCCACCTGAATGATGGTTCGGAATACAAGGAACGCCCTTTTGGGCCATTGTCTTTCAATGCCGTTACTGTTATGCAACGGCTGTCGCATCACGCTCTCTAGCTCTACCCACCATCCCGCCGAGACGGATGTAGAAGCAAGGGCTCATATTTGGGGCCACCAGCTCATCAATGAAGCCTGAATCACTTCCATTTGGTATCGGTCTCCCTACACATCGGGCATGTTGCGGGGCTCACATCGGAAGGGCCTGAACGCCCTTACATCCGACACCGGCCAGTGGGGGTCATATCAATGTCCTGTCACATATTATTGTGGGGGGGCTTGGAGGCCAGAATCCAGCTTGGGGATCATCAAGACGAGAGAGATTCATTGCTCAATACATGGGTCCTGGGGGGTGTGAAAGGGTAGTCTGGATCTGGGAGCTCGCACCTTGTGAATATCAGATGTGTCTATAGCATCTCGATACATTGCCGAATATAGGATATTAACAAACATCCGAGTGAAATCCAACACCATATTTCGCGGTTTGTTCAGATCGTCGAACTGAATAACTGCAGAACATCATCCCACGACCAAAAAGGCAAGAAAACTGAGCATTTCCATGAGGTGAGGTAAGGGTATCAAACGATCTATATCATAAGCAGATAGTACGCCGTAATCCTACATACTATACAATTGTCCCTTTCAATATCACGCTGGAGCCTTGATTGTCCCCTCAGCGGATGGCTGTTCAGGTTCGAACGTCCGCGGAATCAGACCTTCGGCCATCTTGATGGCACCTTCCATGTCCCCCTTATTGAATTGAAAGAGACCCTGGATGGCAGCGGTCGAGGTGTGCCGCTTCGGCAAGTCCGGGTTCTGACTGTCGCCACCAAACAAGCCCAGCTCTTCAAGCCTCTTCAAGAACCGTTCCCGGCCCAAGTGATCTAGGTCAATATCCCCGTAGTACCGATCCCACATCTGGGTTGCCTGATATCTGGTGGCCTCGCCGATGCGCACCATCATGTCGACGCGGCCTGGTCGGATTAGTGCAGGATCTAGCCGATCGATGTGGTTCGTCGTGAGGAAAGCAATCCTGTCCTCGCCAGCAGCCAGGCCGTCTAGAGCGTTGAGCAGACCCGATGCCGTGACGGTCCGTCCGTTGTATCCATCCGGATCCCGCTGCCGCCGGTTTACCAAGGCCGCATCAACGTCCTCTAGCAGCAGAATACTCTTCTCCGGCAACTGCGTCAACAACTGTGAAAGCAAATCATCCGTCATGCCGATCTCGCTCAAGTTGATCATGGCGACGCTATAATCCAACTCGCCCGCCAGCGCCTGAATAAACGACGTCTTGCCGGTTCCCGGCGGGCCGTAGAGCAAATACCCCCTCCGATACGGCACGCCCCGGTCCGTATACCACTGCTGCGCCTTCAAAAACTCCTTCACGTCCCCCACTAAATTCTCCTGGACCCCTTCGTCAAGAATCACGCTCCCCAGCGGCCGCTTGAGCCTCGGCTTACCAAGGACAGCCCATTCCATCTTCCTCGCGGTATACACCACCGTCTTTCCTTGCTGGAAGCTCTGCGCTAGCGCGTGTGCCTGCGTGAACACGTCGGCCAGCACGTGTCGATGCATCCACAGCAGCGTCAGCGTCAGCGTCTCGTGCGGCTCCCCCGTAGCCGTCGTCGCCGTCCCGGCCTTTTCCCGGTTCACCGCGATATACACCCCCGGCGCATGCCGAACGATGTGCCGCCCAAACCCGGGCTGCACGCGGAAATCGGCGTGGATCCGGCCCCCCGCGCCTTCTTCCGCCCCGCTGGCGCCACGGGGACTGAGCGATTTGGTGCTGGTGATGACGGACAGATTCCGCAGCCGTGTCAGTCGCTGCGCTAGGAATCCCCTGTTGTCGCGCGGCTGGGCGAGCCAGGCCAGGACCCAATTGTAGGATGGATCGCGTTTGCTGATCTCGATGTTGACGAGGAGTTGGCGGCGGAGGAGGCCTGCGCCGGATATGAGGGCGCGTCGGCCAAACGCGGCGGCGGCGCCGAGGCCGGCTAGGCCAATGCCGCCGGCAAAAACGGGGTTGGTAAAGAGCGCATCGAGGCCGAGGATTGAAGGGGTTGGTGATGTCTGTGGTGTCGGCGAGGCTGCTGCGGATAAGGGTGTGCTTAAGGGTGTTGTTGCTGGAGCTGCCGAGAATGGGAATTCAGCTTGGGGGTTTGTTGTTGGGGTCGTTGGCGACATTTTTGTTGCCGATTGCTACATGATTTTGCACGTTGAAAGGAGTGATCCGTCAGTGGTACGAATATGTATGTCTGGACCGTTTGGTTGCGGATGGCGGGGACCACTTGACGGTCAATCGCCGCTGAGAAGGACAGGAAGTTTTTAGTGGGTCCGGGCTTCTCGGCCGGCGGTTCGGTCCATCCCAACACCGACCAGAGCGACCCCCTGCATCCAACCAGAGACAGGGTTCAAACAGCCATGAACAGGGCGCCCGAGGGAGGAATTTCGGGACCTCTTGAAGTCGCTGGTACGTGCGCAGACTTTGCCTCTATTACCGCAGCAAAACGTGCGTCAAATAACAGTTTGTTGGTAGTGTACAGATATACATGGGAACGGTAGACCGGGTCCCGGCTGCCCTCGCCGATCCAAAACCCACTGACAAGTTCACGCCTCGCTTCCCGCACCCAAACTCGCGAACACCGTCCGTCCAACCCACCAGGCCCCCTTAACCCAATCTTCTCTTCCTGGGGCTCCGAGTACCACCAAACTTGAGCCTCGTCGAATCCGACACCCGAGAGATCTTCGGCCGCAGCAGTTTGCCCTCATTGCCCATCAGCACCTTGACAACGGCTTCTCTGCCGGGCCCGAACCCGCGCAGGACCACTTCCATCTTGTGAATCTTGTTCACCAATCCCTTCTGGTGCATCTTATCTATCACGTAGGCCCCGAGCTGGTAGGCCGAGTCGTAGTGCTTGCGCCCGGACTTCTTGAACCCCAAGTTGCCGCACGACAGCGAGAGGAGGGCGTCCCGGTTGGGTTTTGTGAGCGTGATGTGCGTGTTGTGCTTGTGGCTGAAGATATGGAAGTGGTAGGGTTCCGGGCTCTGTTCCTCTTGGACGCCCAGCGCATCAGTGAGTGACTCGGGTTCAGATTCACTCGGCTTCAGACTGCTCCGCATCACATTCTTGACGATGCGATCCATTGGGTTGCTTCGGAGAGCCGGACTCTGCTGTTGCGCCGGCTGTTGGGGAGGTGTCCAGATGTTGCTGGCGGCGGCGGCGGTGCGCGACTGAGAGAAGAGTCGAGTCCATCGCGGGACGGCCGTGGTCGGGCACACGGTTTTGGAGAGCGGTCGGACGAGCTCTGGCGCCAAAAGGCGACTTATTGTGAATCGGCTCATGTCCGCCAGACAACGGTCATCCGCGCAACCTCAATGCCGGTGGGAAATGTTATTGTCAGAGATCGGGCCAGAGAGGGTTCAAAAGCGCGAGAGTCGAGACAAGCTACTTTGCGGTCATCGAAGACACCCGCCCGAAATTTTGGGGCCCGGGACTTGCCGCGCAGGCGGCCCACCCTCCTAGGTGTGGACGCCCGAACCGGGAATTTGCCGGCTCTTGGCAAAGATTCTAGCGGGCAAAAGAATTCTAGGGACTCGCTCCGGCGTTGCCTTCGCGCAAAATCCTTATTATCGACCCAACTCCCGCGCCAACACCCCTTCCCATCATCCATCCTCGTCCATTTTTTGTCACGGCTGTCACATTTTGTAAAGGGCGAGGTGGCTCATACATAATTATGAATTCCGCACGTCAGATTCGGAGGCTCTCGCCAGGCGCGCCATTGAGGGCATCGGGCCTGCGGAGCTCCCGCTGCACACCCCCGTCGCAGTACCGGTTCCTCTCCGCGAGGACAGCGCAGCCAAGCACCTCGGAGAGCGCGACATATTCTGCCTCTACACTCGCTCGCCAACAACCACTTCTGCGCTCAACACTCCCCGCCAGTGCCATCAGGCTAGACAGCCTATCACAGAACAACGCGCGCTCTTTCCACGTCTCGGCCCGGACACGACAGAAGGAAACCGGAGAGAAGGAGGCCAAGGCCCCATCAGAAACAAAACCCGGAGAGGCCAAAGAGTCAGATCCCAAAGAGGAGTCCAAGGAAGAGGCTAAAGAAGAGAAGGAGGGCGAAGAGAAGGCCGAGGGCAAGGAGAAAGAGAAAAAGGAGGACCTCCCTCCTCCGCCCCCCCATGGCGACAAGACCCCATGGCAGGTGTTCCTAGAAACCATGCAGACCGAGCTCAAGGAGTCCAAGGAGTGGAACGAGTCTACCAAGGCCCTTGCGTCGTCGGCGAACGAGTTTGTCGAGAGCGAGTCGGTCCGGAAGGCGCGCCAAGCCTATGAGGCTACCTCGGGCGCTGTCTCGTCGACGGCTGCGAAGGCTGTCAAAACCACGGCTGGCGCCATCGGCAAGGGTGCGTCCTGGACCTGGGAAACACCCGTCATGAAGGGCGTACGGAAGGGCGCGAACAAGACGGGCGAGGTGCTGGACAAGGCGACCAAGCCCATTCGGGAGACCGAAGCGTACAAGAACGTGAAGGATGTAATTGACGACGGGAGCAGCTCCAGATACGGCGGGTGGGTCGATAAGGAAGAGCGCAAGAGGCGGCGGGAGCTGCAGGAGCAGATGGATAAGAAGAACGGTGTCGACAACACCATCCATGAAGAAGACCCGAAGTAAGAATTCCTACTCGCCAAAAAAAAAAGAAAAAATCTGGTGCGTTTACTGACCTAGTCATAGTGCCGGAACCAACATCACTGTCCATAAAGATGCTGCGTGGAAGGAGGCATGGAGGGATTTCAGGGATCAAAATAAATTTGTCCAGGGCGTCTTCGGCATGAAGTCGGTATACCAAGAGTCGGAGAATCCCCTCATCTCTACGGCCCGGAGCATCACCGACAAAGTTGCTGGCTTCTTCGCCGAGAACGAGACAGCTATGGTCATCAAGAAGCTCCGGACCATGGATCCGGCATTCAAGCTGGAACCCTTCCTACGCGAGCTCCGCGAGTACATCCTCCCCGAGGTTCTAGATGCCTACGTTAAGGGCGACGTCGAGACGCTCAAGCTATGGCTATCAGAGGCCCAGTACTCCGTGTACGAGGCCTTGACCAAGCAGTACTTGCAAGCCGGCCTCAAGTCCGACGGCAAGATTCTCGACATCAGAGGAGTGGACATTCTGCGCGCGCGCATGCTCGATCCCGGCGAGATCCCTGTCTTTATCGTCACATGCAGGACGCAGGAAGTCCACGTCTACCGCAACGCCAAGACTAATGAGCTGGCGGCGGGCATGGAGGATAAGGTCCAGCTTGTCACCTACGCCATCGGCATCACTCGCATTGCCGAGGACGTCAACAACCCGGAGACAAGAGGGTGGCGGTTGATCGAGATGCAAAAGAGCGGTCGCGACTACATCTAAAACTTGTAATTCAACGAACCCAACGTGAAGGCGACTCCCTGTCCGAGGGAATGTCCAGACATCCAGCTTCGGCTGTTGGTTTCTTTGTTCATTGTGTTCTGTTGTCACAAAACTGTATCATATGGCATACGGGATTTTACCGCACGAGGTTGCGGGGAGTTTTGGGTTTTGATGGTATAGAGCAGAGGGAGCAGGCGCTTTGATGCATTTCCACGATCAACACCACTCTGCTGGGGCTCATTGTATATGGGCATGTCATGAAAAGTGTATTTGTACAGTATTGGGGATACGAAGGAGCGAAGCGCGAGCCGAGAAGCATCGAGGGCGATATATAAAATAATACCCAAATAAATAAACAAACAGACAAACAATTCAGCAACCTGGATATGTTGTACCAAGATCCAACATCAACGCAGACGCACGGCAGTCAACCCTCCACCGTCTCTTCCGTTCCTTTCCTCTTCTCCATGCCCTTTACCGCCTTCTCTTCCTCTCTCATTCTCCCCTCGTTCCTATCCGCCGCCTCCTTTTCTCAACTGCTCCCTCACCACCATCAACGCCTTCCCCAGCAGGTTCAGCCCCCACCTCTCCCTTACACTGTCCGCCCTCGACGCCCCAAACCCAATCCCCCAAATCCGATCCATCGGACTCGCCTCCACAAGCTCCCTCTCCCCCGTCGCAAGCAACATTTCCCGAATACTCAGCCCTTCTCCGCCTCCCTCTCCTTCTCCGGCAGAAAAAATCCACTGCCCATCGTTGACGTCCACAGGCCGGGTAAACTTGAGGACATTCGCCTTCCTCACAATTTCCTCGCGGTGCGCATTCCACACGGCGTCAGAAAAGTTGGATACCTTCCTACCCAGAGCCTTGACCTGCCGAGGGTGCGGAGCACCGAGGATCTCGGCGCCGACGGCCGCGTCGGAGAAGAGGAGCGCCTTTTGGTACATCATGTAACTTTGGGTTATAGTTCTCGTGTGAGTAATCATGCCACATCATCACACCATCACATTTTGGCTTGTTTTATTTTGTATGGGGTTTCGGAGGAAAAGGGGGGTCAATTACTGTTCGGCGGTGGGATAGATTATGGACGGATCTTGGTCGTCGGAAAAGGCGCATGGGTACCATTGCGAGAGGTACCCCGCTGCGGGCTCTGTTTCGCGCCAGAAGTAGACCGGCTTCGAAGCGTCGCCCATCGTTGGGGGTTGGGGCTTCTCAGGGGCTGGGGTTCCGGGTTTGGCGGGTTTGGTTCGTTTGGTTACCCTGTGTTGTTGGCGTTTGGATTTGGAATCTCGAGATGTCCTGGGCGGCATCCCGACCGTTGTAGGTTACAGGGTTGCGGGAGCATATTGGGAGAGGAAAGATTGACATCTCGAGCCGTTGCTGTGGTTGATATAAATATTGACGGTTCCCAGGCTACGGGGTCTCCGGAGGCTGAGTTCGGGGAGCGGCTGTGGGATCACGTTGATATCATTGGCTAGTCTGGACTCAGCTTGTTGCCGGTGACTCAAGCCCAGACTTGCGAAGACAATAACATCTCAAACGAGACAAGGCTAATGTGTACACACTACCAGAGCAGCGGTCAGTGGGAGAATCGTGCCGGAGCATCGCCTTGCTATAAGGACGCTAATGTGTTCGGAAAGCAATGTGTGCTATTCCCATTGTTGACGGTGCAAACACTCAAAAGACTAGTAGTCCAAACCAGCAGAGCTTCTCGCTTTGCTATGAGCGCGAATCTGAGTGGAGATGCAGGCAAGAAAGACAGAACAAAAAGACATATAACGAGAGCATAATAAACAGACAGAGCCAGTCATAGCGTGAGGTGACGCAAAACATGAAGTTGGAGGCACCGCGGATCGAACGCGGGACCGTCTCAAAGGAAAGCTTATTGCAAATGAGAAATCATACCACTAGACCATACCCCCGAGAGATGTTGTGCGATGGCAGATAAGAAACAAGAATTAACTTCTCAGACTCCTGTCAGAGGAAAATGGAGCATCTGGGCGCCTGAGCCGCTGTGTTGGAAACCCTAAAAGGGAAAAATAGTGGCTCCGAAAATGAATTCTGCCAAGACGCCCTGGGTTCATCAACAAAGCACCCGCATACTGCACCAACCAGGTAAGGCGCCACAGGCAGTCCCAGGAGCCGGGCCCGCCGCCTGAAGTCCCGTCATCAGAACGGCACTTTGACGAGATTGGCGGCGCCATCCTTGTTTTCTATGCTACTTGGCTCGGATGTCGAGATGCTCGGCTGTCAGCCTGTCACACATCCAGCTGACCGGTGAGCATGCCTGCTGTCGTTGCATTATCTATTATTCCGTCGAAGCTGGACTGCACTGCTCGCGCCACTATATTCACGGGCTTGTGTATCCACCCGTCCAGCTTCATCAAAGTTCGTTGTATGAACGGGTTGCTGCAGCGAAGGGCCAGAGCAGTGCCGAATTCTTAAATGACTGGCATGCAGCTGCGAGTGCTCATGCGTCCAAGCCTATAGAAGCATGGAGCCTTTGTCAATGCCTTGTGATGTTCCAGCTGGTGC
Source organism: Chaetomiaceae sp. B2702 (assembly GCA_023628455.1). Lineage (NCBI taxonomy): Eukaryota > Fungi > Ascomycota > Sordariomycetes > Sordariales > Chaetomiaceae > Chaetomiaceae sp. B2702. The sequence continues at coordinate 490,627 of JAMAKP010000012.1, read as the reverse complement.
TGTCACTTCTGAACGCTTAGTAGGCAGCCTATTTTGGTCCAAGTTTCCCAACAGAGAATTCTCAGCCCTCAATTAAAGCCCCGCATCGACCACATACCCACTCACCCCGACGCTATTGTTGGGAACATGCAAGTGGCCGCCGTCCGGACGTCGAGTAGGTGTGAATGCGTCGAGACGTATTGCATACGACATACATCGATCAGCTGCAGGAGGGGGTTGCCGCAGTCCTTGGCGAAGCTCCTTTGAGAAGTGGCTGCTGCGCCCGAGTTGGCTGCTTCATCAGGGGGACACCCTCTTCGCTTGTCGAGGTGACCTGCGCTGTATGTATATATATATATTGCCGTCGAGTCTAACCCACAAGCCGTGTCCTGACCTCACTTGCCCTTGCGCTCGCGCATCCGACCTCTCTCTTTCCCGCGCCCACACCGACTGGGCCTCGCCAATCCGCAGCCGCCAACGTGATGTTGCAGCGACTTATACATTAGGAAAACTTACCAACGCAGGTATGCACATGCCCGCCGCTGTGGAAGCAAATCAGCTTAAACTTCCGATGAAACCCTCTCCCCCAAAAGTCCCGGACCCAGCTTCTCCTATCGGTTGGAACTCCGGAATTCGGAGTCGGGAGAAAACAGGCCACCGACTGCAGCAAGGATCCTCCTCTCACCGCCGCCGACATTGTTACTTGATTGAGGTGGGATATGCGGCCTTTGCTCCTCTTCCCTCCCAGTGTGCGAGATCAAGCCGCGTGGCGACAGGGGCATGCAAACCAAGCTGGCTCCCGGTTCTTGGCAGGCCCCCCTGGATAGCGGCAGCAAGGGCGAGGTCCTTTGCCGCCAAATTCATGATCCTAACTAACGCCTTTGGGCGGCTAGCCTTGTCTACCGTACACCGTCTCTTCCCTCTGGAAGCGCCGGATCACGGGGTTAACAGATCCTTTCCACCGCCGTTCCACGTTGTCGGAGAGGGTGTCTTGGGGTGTACTTCGTAAAGTAACCAACACCACCGTCAGCACACCACAAAAGAAAACCCATTGTCGTCCCAGTGCTGACGTTGATTGCTGCTGCTGGGCCACATTTTGTCAGAACTTTGGTGGATAAACAGTTCGAAGTGTATGAAAGGAACAGCAGCGTGGCAGTGAAACCCGTGCCACAGACTACAATTAGGCAGTCAATGCTTGGTCTTGATATCCTCCGCCGCGCCGTGAAGACCGTTTTAAAGGCCAGGCATATAGACGACGTCTGATAATCAACAACTTCGTACACCAGGGCTCAGTCAGCCTCACACGTCACGTTGCCAGCCTCACAACGAGCCCTTTTTGGCTGTGGACCGGGTCCATTCTTCACACAAAACACAAAAACATTGTACCCGGCCATTGGCTTCTGGTCCCGGCTGCCGTGCTCGGTTCCGAAGGGCAACAAGCAAGAGGTAACCTCCGCCGCCCTCATCCGATGTTGTGCCTGCTGACATCCCACATAGACAGCAAGGTCAATTTGTCAGGCTGGGTGAGAGTCCTCTGTGGTTTGTGCGAGCTCGGTCCGGCCGCAGCAGGAAGAGTTTGGTGGAACCGCCGCGTGGACTCTTGTTAGACAACCAGGTTGCAGACAAAGATCCGGCGTGCTGCAACCTCGCATCCGCTGTTTGAGTGACAGAGACAACCAAGATTAAGCGCTTTTCTTTTGAGCGGACGGACTCCCTCTCCGGGCCTTGTTGGTCACTCGAGTACCGCGTACCTTGTGCGTCTGAATCGCCCTTCGGGTTGCTTCTGTCTGGACCGGCCAAGGAAGAGCCCTGGAGCGAGAGAGGACGAGCCACAGGCGGCGCTAGTAATTGCCACATTGCTGTGCTGTGCAGCCAACTGCTCCTTCCCTGGCACCAGCTCTTCCCCCTCCGCTAAGAGTGACCACTTGGGAAAGGGCGAGCTGCTTTTGGTGAGACCACTTGGCACCGTTAGGAGCGATTTGCGTGGAAGAGAAGACGCATCGTTTGTCTTGGTCTCGGAAGGTCTCGACCACTCCAAGTGTTGAGCAGCCAGCCAGCGCGACCGGAAAGCTGGAAAGCTGGAAAGCTGGAAGCTGGAAACTGCCAACCCGGTGGCCACAAGCACGCTCATCGGATTGATTGCCAGAGCCTTGCGTGTTCCCACTGAGGACCTCCGGAAGGCGAAACAAAAGAAGATAGCATCTCGCATCCAGGACAGACGATCAGTTTCTGGCCGGTTTTGACCAGAGCTCGGGCGCATCGGTCAACTGGGCACCTCTCAGGGATTGATCTCCGCAGACTATCGCTCAGTATCGGCATTACGCCTCTCTCCAAATCTCCATCATGGCAGACCCATACGACGCTGATGTGGCCGAGGGGGCGGCCAGCGGCCTGCCGCTGCGCCAAGTTCTGGCCAGTTTCCATTACGCCTATCCGACCACCATCTTCGTCTACTACATGGCCGCCTCCACAATTGCCGTCTGTACCCTGCAAACCAGGTCCTCGGAGCACACCCACCCGCGTCGGCGCGCGATCACGTGGCTCTTCATGTTCCTCGTCCTCACCTATTTCGCCCAACTTGCTGCCTTGGGAATCCAGGGCGCTGTCCAGCACGTCTTCCCATTAGCCGAGCAGGATACCGTCATCGGCCTTATGTCATGCGCCCTGGCATTTGGAGTTGTCTTTGCCGGGCTCTCGGACGCAACCAACCCGGTCTGGTATCCGTATTTGGGATCGTTGGGAATAGCACTTGTTTTGGAGCCAGTCGTTGGGGTCCTGACTGTGCTCGCCCGGCCTGCCGAACCTCTCAATTTTATTGCTTTCTTCGATATCTCGGCCCTCGCTGCCAGGTACTGTGCAGTCATCCTGGCCTTGGTGTTATACTTTGAAGGGAACCGCGGCTCCCAGCACGAGAAGGGCACCGATTCCGAGCGCCAGAGCTTGCTCAAGACGAACGGCCATGCCAGCCATGACTCCGATTCGGATGATCAGGCCAATGGAACTCAGCAGAATGGCTACGGAGCAACCTCGGACACGTCGACCGATGGCAACCAGTCCTCCGACACGGACGATGACGAAAACCCCTATGAAAGGCGGCAGCGGCAGGCCAGCGAGCAGATGGAGAAGAGACTCAAAGAGAAGGGGAACTGGGTCACGTATGCCAAGAGTTTTCTGGTAAGTGTGTCGACCTCTATATTTCAACCCACATTCGCTAACAAGGATTTGTCAAGGTCTTCTTCCCTTACATCTGGCCCGTCAATCATCGCTCGCTTCAGGTCCGCGTCGTGCTTGTGGGATTTTGCCTGCTTGCCATGAATTTTATCAACCTCCTGATTCCGCGCCAGCTGGGTATCATCATGGACAGCCTGTCCGGGGGAAACGGCAAGAACCCCTGGAACGAGGTCCTATTCTTTGCCGGTCTCAAACTAGTGGCTTCAGAAGCCGGACTATCACTTCTGCGCCAATGGCTCTGGATCCCCGTCGAGTTCTACTCGTTCGGTGCCATTAGCACGGCCGCATATTCTCACGTTCTCAACCTGTCATCTGACTTCCACGATTCCAAGAGCTCCTCCGACATCATGATGGCCATCTCTTGTGGCCAGAGCATCTCTAACATTCTGGAATCGATCTGCTTCCGGGCCGTTCCGATGCTCATCGACATGGTTGTTGCCTTCGTATACCTTTCGGCGACATTTGGCCCCTACGAAGGTTTTATCACCATCGCCACCGCCGCCATCTTCATGTACATTGCGACTCGGATGATCGCAGCGTTGAAGGCGGCGCGTAGGAATGAGGTTGGCGCTTGGTACAGGGAGCATTATGTGCGCCAGGCCGGGATCCAGGGCTGGGCGACCGTCGCCAGCTTCAACCAAATCGGGCACGAGGAAGATCGATACTCGGTGGCGGTTGAGGATCGCGTGGCAAAGACACAGAAGGTCTACTTTGGCTACGTCCTTGCTTATGCGTTTCAGTTCCTGGTGCTGCTCTCTGGGCTTCTCGCCGGAGCGTTCCTGGCCGTGTACCAGGTCACCCATGGGCAAGCTTCTGCCGGTGACTTCATTATGCTGCTAACATACTGGGCCCAGCTGGTTTCTCCTCTGACCTTCTTCGCCGGTCTTGGCAAGAGCATCTCGAGGGACCTCCTCCAAGCCGAACAGCTCCTCGAGATTATGCAGACCAAACCAAGCGTCCTTAGCAAGGAGGGGTCGCCCCCCTTGCAGTTTACAGGTGGAGAAGTCCGTTTCGACGGCGTCTGCTTTTCATACGACAAGAAAAAGGAGATTCTAAAGGACATCAACTTCACCGCTACCCCGGGAATGACAGTTGCCTTTGTTGGGGCTACAGGCGCCGGGAAGTCCACCATTCTAAAGCTTCTAGATCGGTTTTACGACGTCACGAAGGGTTCCATCAAAATCGACGGCCAGGATATCCGGGAGGTTGATCTCTATAGGTATGGCTTCCTGGCTGACGTTGCCATGGAGCTTTGCTAACAAATTACAGCCTTCGTGCTCAAATTGGAGTTGTCCCGCAGGCTCCTATCCTGTTTGACGACACCATCATGAATAATGTGCGGTATGCAAAGCTCACCGCGACGGACGAGGAGGTCCACGAGGCTTGCAAGGCTGCCAGCATCCACGAGCAAATCTTGACCTTCACCGATGGTATGTTTCCTTAACCTCGACTAAGAGCTATATTAACTCTAGAAAGGTTACCAAACCAAGGTTGGGGAACGGGGCGTCAAACTCTCCGGGGGTGAGTTGCAGCGAGTAGCGATTGCTCGTGCCATCCTGAAGCGGCCCTCGATTGTCCTACTCGACGAGGCAACGAGTGCAGTCGACACAGAGACGGAGCAAAAGATCCAGGAGGCTCTTCGTACGCTTTGTGAAGGCCGCACAACCTTTATTGTAGCGTAAGTACACCCCAGGGTTGGCTTGTTTAGAAGAGTAGACTGACAATTACTAGACACCGCTTGTCCACCATCATGAATGCCGACCGCATCATTGTCGTCACCGGAGGAGAGATTGTCGAGCAAGGCAGCCATGAGGACCTGATCCGAGCAGACGGAAAGTATGCAGAGCTCTGGTCCAAGCAGATATTTGTCAAACCCAAAGACAAGGAGCCGAGCGAGGACAAGCCTGCTACCAAAGGACGGAAAGCCCCGAATATTGTCAACGACCTGAGCGCTGAAGCCACCAGTTCAGAGCTTGCCAAGGTCAAGACAACCCCTACAACAAACGGCCAGGCCAACGGCCAGGCTGAGAGTTCCGACAGCGCCGAGGACCATAACAAGCAGCCAGCAACGCCGGGCCACAACCAAGAGGTATGAGCGAATAGAGACCCGTCAAAGCATGCATGTATTATTATTGCCCACATAACATACATACATACTTTGGCCTGTTTCTATCAACGCCGACTCCTCTAACCCCGGCAGGGCTCGCAGCTGAACCCGGGCGCGCCGGCATTCACGCCGCGATCGATCGCTGGTGCCGGCGTATCCCTCACCCCTTCAAGCCCGACCAGGCAACCCCATCGCTCAATGGACGGTTTCTTTGATGACCGGCCGCCGAGCCCGCTGCCAGTGCCCGTTGCGCCACCTCCAACACCCCACGTCCACTTCTTTGCCGCGCCGTTGGTGATGATGCCGGCATCGTATGCGCCTGTGTTCCATCAAGCACATCCGATGCTCTCGCATTCTGTCTTGCCGGTGATGGGGAGGATGACGATGGTTGAGACGGTTGACAAGGATGAGGGTCGAAGGCTGAATGAAAGGCGGCCCAGCGCCGGGGTCAGGGTCAGGGTTGACGATTCGGAAAGGAGGAGCTCAGATTCTTCTGATTTTGAGCTTGGTGGTGGTAGTGGTGGGAGAGATGGGCCGAGGTATCCGCGGTATTCGAGAAGGGTGCAATCCAAGAGTGAGCCGGGGGGGTTGGGGACGGTAGCGACAGTGGTGGAGATGGCGAGCTCGCCCAGTTCAGGGGAGACGGAGGCGGAGGGATGCTAAGGGGAGTGGGTAAGCTGACTATGGCGTGGCTCTTTTCCATCTCATCTTGTTTACTCTGTGGCGAAGGTGGTTTATTCTTATGATACCTTGTGTTATATGTGTTTATGGATATGAAGGGACGGTCGGGTGGCTATTTGTTATTGTGTAAGTCATGATAGAGCGTAGTGAAAACGGTTAGATGCAGCGGAGGCGGAAAGGGGTCACGGAAAAATAGACTTAGAGTTGGGTTGGCTGGCCCGGGTTGGGAAAAGTTACCTTTCTTCTATGAAGTCTATCCACAAGCAGATAGTTTGAGTCAAAGGATGTCTGTGGTGCCAAGTGTTTTTTTCCTTCTGGCAATTCCGTTCTGTGGGTAGAGGAAGGAGCTCTAGCCAGGGTCCTCGGTTGTGGAGGGATGCCAGGTTGATGTTGTTTCTGGGCACACCAATGTCCCATGGTTCTTCCGTGACGTCGAAGACGGACGCTAGAGGGGCTTCACACACGAGATGATTCGTTTAGCTATGAATAGTCGCAGTAATTGCTGCTATCTTTCATCGTCAGAACTATAAACTAGTGTCAAATTGTGAGATCTGGGATATTCTCCAACCGAATCTAGAAAGAGATAAAATGTAAAGTAAAAAAAAAAAAAAAAACAATATGTCAGATATATCATGTCTCACCCCTGGCACGCTGGTGGATGTGAATTTCCCCAGACGACGTACAATTCGCCCCGTTTCAACCATCATCAGTGGTTGAGCGTTGTGTCATAACAGCTATGTCATAAGTTCGTTCACCTCATGAATGCGATGGCGGCGGGAACAGAGCCGTAGCAGCGCCTTCCTCAGCATCCCCGCCTCCCTTTTGCCCCTTGGGCTCTGTTAGGCCGGCGCCCAGGTTCAGTGTCTGCATGAACTTGACGGCGAGCCTGTTTTCTTGGCGCATCTTTTCTTCTTTTTCTTCTTTTTCTTCTTCTTTCTCCTTTCGTTTCTCGTCGTCTTTCTCTTGTTGTGTTGTTTGATGCTCGGGGACGACCGCCAGCTCCTCTGCACCCTCCTTGGCTGTCGATGCTGCTGCTGCTGCTGCGGCGGCGTCGGCGGCTGGATCTGGAACCACAACCTCCCCGTCCACGCCCCCCTTTTTCTTATGCCCATGCCGCTTGACCCGCCCCACCACGTCCTCGGCCTTTTTCCGGACTTTGATGTACATCTCCAGCCCGACCAGCACCGCGTAACTCTTGCTGACGCTCACGCGTCCCATGTCCACGCCCGCCTCCTTGAGCGACTTGACAAAGGCGCGGAAGTTGCTGGCCGGCGGCCGGTAATGGCCGCTCAACGGCGACAAGCTGGTTAAACGGCCGTTGTGGATACGGATCAGGCCTGCTGCCGAGATGCGGCTGCCCTGCAGGAATGACGAGTGCTGGAAGGCACCGCTGTTCTTGATGCCCACGTAGAGACGGAAGGACGTATCAGCGACGAAGATCCACGTGTTTTTGCGGACAGTCTTGCGGAGGAGTTTGTTGAAGATTGTGGCGCCGGAGAGGTGGTGCGAGATTCTCTTGGTGGGTGAGGTGATGGATGGAGCGGAGGTGTACCGTGCTGCGTTGGCCGAGGTGATGGACGAGTCGGAAGACGAGAAGGACGACGTCCGGGAGGAAAGGGACGTGTTGGTTCTTGTCTCGCCTAGGAGGGTGGTCTGGTTGTCTGAAAGGGATGCGTAGGCCGGGGTTGGGTCGTCGCTGGGGACGATGCCGTGGATCGAGTCCTTCCACTTCTGTGACGTGTCGATGCGTGCGCCGTTCTTGGCCCAGCAGAGGCGGCCTTCGTCGTCGACATTGACGAGGTAGTACTGGCGTTCTTCCCGTGAGAGGTAGCGCACCTGCTCGCGGTCGAGGACCTCGCGGGGGCAGGCCTCGATGTCGAGGTTCCGGCCCTCGCCGTAATCGAGCCAGTAGAAGAAGTTCTCGTTGGTGTCGGCACGCTTCCATTCCTCGTGGTACACGCGCAGGTTGGCGCCGTAGCGATGCTTGAGATCCACCATCTCAAGAAAGTACTGCAGGCCCATCATTTTGGCTTCTTGCTTGTTACGCGCCTTGGCCTCTTCCTTGCGCTTGCGCTCTAGTGCCTTTTGTTCCTGGGTCTTCTTGCGGTCGCTCGAGCCTGAATCCGAAGTCGACGACGACGAAGAGGAGCTACTTGAGGATGTATCGGCGTCTACATCGCCGCCAGCGTGACGAGCAATGGTTGACACCTTCTTCCACTGCTGACGGGCTGTGGAGGAGCGGCTACCCGGCGGGCCACTCGTCGCGGTCCCTGGGCGTTCGGGGGACGCCAACCCATTGGCGGCGGCGAAGGCGGCCCTGGCACGGGGTGTAGTCATCTCTCTCCACTGCGCCTCTCGGACAGCATGTACCCATCTGGTGGAGGCGTCAATCCCCAGTCCCTTCATCTCGCGGCGGGCACGGTAGCCACGGTAGGTGCGCTGGATGACGGTTGCGGCCTTGTCACGGAGGCCGTCGTCGCCGGCGCTGGCACGGCGGCCGAAACCGAACCTGCTGGAGATAGAACCATGGTGGAGATGCTGTGGCCGGGGGCTTGTGGGGGAATGCGGCCGGACAGCAGCATCCAGGCTCTGGCGCTGTTTTTCTCGTTGGATCCGTTTGTGCTCGGCCTCCCGCTCGACCTGCACTTCAGCGATGTGGGCAAACTCCTCCTTGGTCGGCACGACTAGCGAGTCCAGGTACTCCTGGTGGCTTCGCGACGAGACCGCCGAGTCGACCGAGCCCTGCGACAGCGGGCGCTGCGCCGTTGCCGGTCTCTGGTGTGGACTACGGGGAGGCGTGGCCGGCGACAGCGGGGTTGCCGTTGCCGTTGCCGTTGCCGATGCCGATGCCGATGACGTCGCCGGGTGGCTGCCAGCATCAGTAGTAGGATCCATCGCCGATCAATTGGGACGTTATTCTAGCGCGGTTTTGTTGCTATGTAGAGACGTTTCACGTTAGAGAGAAAATGGCAGGACAGATGAGGGCCATCATTGTATATTTTCTACTTTTTGCAGAGGTCAAGTCATCCTCGTGCACTGCCTTCTTTCTTCATTCCATGGATGCACATGCGCATGCAGCAATGGCGCGGACGTGGGGCTCGCTGTGACATCGGATGCCAAGCCCCGGCCGCTGTGGAATGCAGAAAGGAGCCCCGGCATCCAACTGCAACGCTGCTGTGGATTATTTGCTCTGCGTGGGTAGTTAAGATATTGGCTGCCTCAGGTGCGGGACTCGCGCGGACACTTCCTGTGCTTCGGCAAACTCGTTCAAGTCCAGGCCCATCCCGTCGTCACAGGCCTCCGTCCCCCACTTCCCCAATGACTACCGCCAAGCCCCTTTCCTTTAGCGCCGCTAGTGCAAAGCTTAGCTCCAAGGTCAGGGCACTTATAGGAGGGTCAAGTGGGGACTGTCAGTTGATGCCGGAGGCCTGACTGACATGGACCTCGCCAATCGCATCCCTCAGGTTTCCCGCATGGTCGAGACCGAAACCCCCTCCCAATCTCTGACCAGCTTGAGCGTGCCCTCGCATTTTGTCCTCACGGCCTCGAGACAATCCGACCCCAGCACCAGCCGCACAGGCACCTCCTTCCCTTTGGCGACGCCCGACTTGGTCAGCACATCAACAATGGCATTAGCGCACTTCACCACATCGCCAGGCTGCTTTCCATTATAGGCGTCCATGGCTCCCCTCATCTTCGCCGCCTCAGTGCCGTGGTAGACGTCCAACTGACGCGCGGTCTTGACCCTGTGGTCCCCGCCGTCGGCACCGGTGACGAGGAACCCGGTGCGGGTATAGCCCGGCTCGAAGCAACAAACGTCAACCCCAAACGGCCGCAGCTCCTCTGCCAGCCCCTCCGTCAGGCCGCTCACGGCGAACTTGGTGCTGCAGTCTTACCGACAGTCAACACCTGGAAATAATCCCATCATCTATTTCGGCCGAGTTGAGGTAAACTTACAATGAGCAACCGCCGCGCCAGACCACCAGGACCCCAGGCTGCCGAACGTCGCGAGCGCCGCCATCTGCCCCTGCACCTTGGCCGCCTCGCGCAGGTATGGAATCGCTGCGCGGGCGACGTTGACTGTGCCAAACACATTGGTGTTGAAGATGTCGAAGACTTCTTTCGCACTGGAAACGACACATAGGAACCTTCATCAGCCCTTGATCCTCTCGAAACTGTAGATTGCCGTGAGGACGGCAAGAAACTCACCTAGCTTCCTCAACAGCTCCTTCCAATAAGTACCCTGCGCAGTTCACAACGTGTGTGATGCGTCCGTGGATGGTGCTGGCCTGTTGGAAAATGGCGGCCAGCGTCGCCTCGTCGCTCGTCACATCCAGATCAAGCACGGCCGCGCCGGCCGACTGGAGGTCGCCCAGTCTCGATTTGTTGCGCGCTGTGGCAATGACGTGGTGGCCTCGTGAGAGGGCTTCGAGGGCGATGGCTTCGCCGAAGCCTGAGGAGGCGCCCGTAATAAGGAACACTGGGGTAGTTGACATGGTGATGTTTGAGATTCAACGGATATGGTTGAGCAGGTCAGAACCGAGTGAGACTGGTGATGTTGTAACTCTTGTGGACTTCAAGCCCAGGACGGGCGCAATACTTTATATATATCATCGAGCCAGAGGACAGAGTCAGTTGCCTCTGTGGATGAACTTCACCTCGCCGGATGTAAGTGACGGCTAAGTCCGTTGTCTGAGTCCGCGGTACTCGACAAGTTGGTCTGCCAACAACTCGGAGAATCATATCAGTCGCTTTCCGCAAGTGAACTTGATCCGAAGGCCAAATACACCCGTTGCGGTCTATCCCCGATGGTACTCGACGAGTCGGTGACCTTGCGATGCATCGGCGTTTAGGGGCCATTTTATCGCCGATGGAGACTCCGCCCCCACAACAACTCGATGCAGTGGTAAGACCGACAGACGGTCATTGTTTATACATCACAGTATCTTGTAACCCGGAAAGCTCACAGACCGTTGGGCCTTCTGTTTCCGAAGGATATCGGAAATTTGGAATTAGTGGAAAGAAGGACGTCCTATGTACAAGGAGGACTCCGCTGCCGGGTTTTCGTCTGGCTGTAATGCACGGGCCACAGAGAAACCGATCCTGTCCCTGCATTAGCGCCGACAAACCAAACAATACGTGGTAACTTGATATACTCACAGTGTTTATTCCGGTATGCCCTCAAGCCTGACGTTCGTTGATCGAATCCAGCATATTCCGAGGCAAATGGCTATCTGTAAATGTTCGTCATCACCAAAGTACGTACGTAGTTTCTCTTCGTTTTGGTTTTCTGGATATGGCCTGTCGCTTTTCCCACACTAACGGATCTGGCCCATCCTAGAAAGGCAGCTGGATCCAGTTAGACACTGTAGTATTATTCCGAGACACACCCCTCCCCAAGTTTTGATGATCCCTGAAATCACACGTTGCTGTTCACCTTCTTACATACTACATGGGCAATTCGAACCTGAAGTTCACCACCAGTTCACCGTGCGGCAAAACCAGCACCTCATATCCCCACCAAGATACAGCCATCCAATAATGGTCTCGACGTACTTACTATTATACAAAAACCAGACTGCAGCACGCAGCACCTCGCCACAATGAAACGCCATCTCACCTCCCTCTTCTTCCTCACCCTCCAGATCCCCCTCTCCCTCACCTACACCCCCCTCTCAGACAACTCCCTCCGACACCTCACCTCCCCCCCCATCCAGCCCCCCTCCTCCGCAGGCGCAGACGCAGACGCAGACGCAGCAGACCCAGACTTCGACCCCGTCCACGGCGCCCTCCTCGCCCCAATCCTGCACCCCCGCGTGCCCGGCACGCCCGGCCACGCCCGCGTCCAGGCGCACTTCGCCTCCTTTGTGCGCACCCAGCTGCACCCGTCGTGGCAGGTGGAATGGCACAACACGACGTCCACGACGCCCGCGACGGGCGACGCGCAGGTGCCGTTCCAGAACCTCATCCTGCGGCGCGACCCGCCGTGGATCGGGGAGAAGGGCGGCGGCGGCGGCGGCGACGGCGAGGTGGCGCGGCTGACGCTGGCGGCGCATTACGACAGCCTGTACCGGCCCGAGGGGTTCGTCGGCGCGGTGGACAGCGCGGTGCCGTGCGCGCTGCTGCTGTTCGCGGCGCGGGCGGTGGACGAGGCGTTGACGAGGCGGTGGGAGGGGATGGACGCGGGCGTGGAGCTGGAGGAGGCGAAGGGGGTGCAGATTCTGCTGTTGGATGGGGAGGAGGCGTGGGTCGAGTGGAGTGAGCGGGATAGCTTGTATGGGTCGAGGTGAGTGTGTTTATCCGTCCTGGATGACTATTTTTTATTTTATTTTATTTTTGTTTTTGGGTGGAGGGTGGCTGACGAGCGGTAGGGCGCTGGCGGAGGCGTGGGAGGACACGCGGTATGAGGCGGGAAGCAGCTTTTCTACGCCGCTGGAGGCCATCAGTCTGTTTGTGCTGCTGGATCTGCTGGGCGGGGCGGAACCGAATATCCCCTCGTACTTCCCCAAGACGCACTGGGCGTATCAGAACCTGGCCAAGGTTGAGGCGAGGCTGCGGAAGCTGGGCGTGCTGGAGACGAAGCCGAGAAGGCCATTCCTCGCGGAGAGCGAGAAGGAGGGCGTGCAGCACTTCAGGGGGTTTGTGCAGGACGACCATGTCCCATTTATGCGGAGGGGAGTGGACATTCTGCACATCATCCCCACGCCGTTCCCGCCGGTGTGGCATACTATGGATGACGACGGGGCGCATCTCGACGTGCCAACCATCAGGGACTGGGCGAAGATCATGTCTGCGTTTGTGGCCGAGTGGATGGACTTGGAGGGGCATGTCTCGGCGCCTGGTGCTGGTGCAAGGGGGCCCGAGAGCAAACATTCCGAGAAGGAAGAGTTATAGACCATGAATGGGATGTGCATTTGGTCTACCATGCAAAAGTAGGTAGCAAGCGGGCTCTCTTGGGGCTGCAGGGCTGTGCCGTCTTGACTCTAATCCTGGATATCACATCACATATAAAATAGCTTTAATCATGATACCCGGGCATGCAGCGAAAAGCACACATGACACGGACAGCATAACTCTTGCAATTCTTGTTTCCAGTCCGCCTGGCCTTGAATTTGGCGGTCATCTCTATCGATTTCTAATTGGCTAGTCTGATCCCGGCACCACAGCCCAGACATCCTCTGCATACCTCTGCAGGTCCTGAATGCTAAATATAATATCTCCCTCTTTTTGCGGGCCTGGATCGCGAAGAAAAAGAGATCGAAATCCCAGTACTAATACCCCCCTAGTAACATTATACGATACTGGATTTGTCGTCTCATCGCGGGTGATGGTGATTGATTGCTGTTTTACCGGCTCGAGAACGCCATTCTGCTGTAATATAGCAACAGCCCGTCTCCGTGTGAGCGCTCCTTGTGGACGCGAGATTTCTTCCTCCCATTTCTCTAGCCAAATATGGTGTTGCCGGCGGTCGAATTTCGCCAGAATGACGATCTTGACGTCGTGGTTTGATGCCTGAAACCACCACCGTATATCGTTATGAAATTCGCCTAATGTTTCGGAGTCTCCGGCCTCGATGACTACCTAGTGTTCGCCACTTGCCTATTCCTTGACGTTCTGGCTTTGGACCGCCTGTTGAATCGCCTTCTCCGCCGTTTCTCCCAGCGTGACCTTGTTTTGTTCGATGTATAGTTGACTCAATATCAGTCTAACTTTCTCCATACCATTCCGGACAAGCTGGTTACAATACCGCCTATAAAGTCCTTGGTGAAGGGTCTCGTGTAGATTGGTTGGGATTGTGATGATTAAGATCTGGGAATCGCCATTGTAGCGGCGAAACGGAATTTTCGGTCTCGTTTCTTTTGCCCAGTGTCTCGCCCAGTGTCCCACATATGCTTAATTTTGGTGAATTGGTTAGGAGAGACGTCTAAATATCTAGTATATTATATAGAAGTAAGAGGCTAATACTGTACTTGTGACAGCAAGGAATCCCCAGTAGTGGAGTTAATGACGTCAAAGAGATCCTACGTATTGGTAAATTCGCACGGTCGGGACATCATTATTTTGCATCGATTCTACCGAAGTAGGTATAGTACAGTAGACGCCGATAAAGCCGATACTGATGTTGATGCAGCCGATATAAATACCGCTAGCGGCTTCGATGCAGTTGATGCCATGGCGAAGCGTTGCTGAAGCGGGATGCGTGGGGAAGCCATTGGAGGGGTATATGGTGCTCATGCTTGTTGAAAATGGCGGGTCCGCACTAGCCATGAGATCTTGTACAGTACATACAGCACCTCTAAGCCCCACGGCCCATACAAAGCAGCCACCACTAAACTTGAGCTTGACAACCATAACCACTACCGTGTGCGTCTTGCCGGATCATCCGCCGCTCTTCGAACTCTCAAACCGCCTTCGTCGCAACAGCCGCGGCTCCCCGCGCAACGCTCCACGAAGCGATCCATAACCCAATAACGCCACATGAGGTAGCGCTTTGTTTCGGGTGGCCCGAATGGCGTCGGGAAACGAACAAGAACAACACCCACAACCGCTGGCGCGAGAGGAAGAGCCGACACCCTCGAGCCCACGCAATGACGACAGCGGTGTCCCCGGCGTAACTGTGGAGGAGTCGAGTACAAGACGCGTAATTGCCAACGGCGCAGCGAAATCTTCTAGTCAATCCCTTGCACCGGAACCTGGACCTGCAGCGCTTTTCGCCGAGGACGACGACAATGCCTCCGAAGCGTCGATCCCGTCTGACGCCGCCTCAGAACAACTAATCTCACCGAGCGTCTCCATTCCCCCGTACTGGTCGCACTCGCACGCTCAACAACAAAATCAGCTGGGGCCTCATGGTCTTGGGCACGCTCGCGCCGTCTCGAGTGCTTCGATTGAATCTGTGCTGCCCCCGGGAGCCATTACACTCCAAGACAACGAGCGAGACGACGGTGGCGACGATGACTATACAGGCAGGCGCAGCAACAGCAGCGAACTTTACGGGCGGGACCGTAACAGGGCGTGCTGGGCGCGCAGCGTTCAAGTAACGGATCATGTATTGGTGAACGGGAGCACGACCAACATTGGAGCGTTTGTGGTTTGGAACATCCGCGTCGAGACACTAAACGTGCGCACCATTCCCTCTTGTCCAGCCCAGAACTCAAAGAAATCAGGGGATATCTGACTTTGCCCCAGGGCTCGCGAATGAATATCCGCAAGCGCTACTCCGAGTTTGACGACCTCCGCCGGCGGCTGGTCCAGACCTTTCCGAACTTTGAGGCGGCTGTGCCAGCGCTGCCGCCCAAGAGCGTGCTCAAGCGGTTTCAGCCACACTTCCTCGAGAAGAGGCGAGCAGGGCTGCAATATTTCTTGAAGTCCGTACAGTACCCCTTGAACGCTGGGGATCCTGCTAACAAGAGAAGCTGTATCCTGCTCAACCCAGAGTTTTCGGGCTCGCCAGTCCTGAAGGAGTTCCTCTTTTCGTGACGTAACCCGGGGAATTTTCAACGCGAATACTAAGTAACGAAGACATGACTTCCAAATAATGATAATTCTGGATGCACCGCCCGCGCCGACTATTTGGCGTGGTAGAGCCGCCGTGAAATTGCGTGGCACGCGTATCCCCAGACCTTCTCCCTGATTACTCCGACTCTCGTGCAAAGCTGACTCACATGCCCTACTCTTCATGCAAACACGTCCTCACCGCCCGACTACTCCAACATCCTTAGGTAGTATTGGGTAGCTGGGGATAGTTCCGGCTGGTTTCGGGGCGCCGTCTCAGCCATATAAGCACCTCATCCCCAGGACTGTTCACGTCATCCTTCATTCTCTCTCTTCGTCTCCGGGTGTATCAATAAACTGGAACTCGCCGATGGCACGGTAATTACTTTAATCAATGCTCGTAGAACCCGCTCGGTGATGGAGCAGCCGAGAAGCTACTAGGACATGGGCAACACACGGCTAACGCCGTATTTCCCCCTGATACACTCAGTCCGTGAACGACGTGACATGTCAAGGCTCATGGCCGCGGCGGTAATGGTGGACAGGATTGGGCCTAACAAGGCTAGAAAGTATCCCCTCGTCCTTAATTATTCGCTTTCCCTCAATAAACTAAAGAAGAACAACACCTCTTCTCCCGAGCGAACGTGGGCGGTGGCCGGCGACTATATCAATCAATTATGGGCTTAGGATTAGACATGATGGCCTTTGCAGAGCTCGTGGCAATGAAGAAGACGGAGGACGAACAGCTCGGGTCCTGGCACGCAGGCAGGCAGGCAGGCAGGCAGGCAGGCAGGCAGGCAGCACAGGAATCCGATGGCGGCGGGCTGGGAATTTGGTGCTCATGAGCTGTCTTCTGAGGCGATGAGAGGAAGGAAATGCAAAGGGAAAGGGTTGGGTTGGTGCTCATTACTTGCTACCGTCCTGCCGACGGCTGGGACTGGCCACTCATCTACCTAAACTCTATATATTACCATCCAGACACTATAGATCCAGAACCACCAAAGCGCTGCTCCCAGTCCAGTCAGTAACGGCCAAATGCCAAGAATGCCGATGACCCCGAAACGAAGAACGCCATGCTAGGATGCAAACCCAATGCCCCAGAGACAACCCTCAACCCTTGCTTGGTGACTTCTGAAATGTTGAATGACCTGCTGTTTCCTCCCTTTTCTCGCCTTCCAACCCACCGTCCCAGGCAGACTTCCCACTTTTCTTCATGTCGTTCAATCCACCTTCCGCCCATTCGCCAGACCATTCACGATCTTCTGATTTTCCTGCTGTTTCCCCGCCGGAATCGTCAAGCAGTTGATCCCCAAGAACCGGCAGATGCTCGTTGTGACCAACCAAGCCCACCTGAAGTAGGCGATCGCGGCAAACCCGAGGTACCCTAGCAGATACATGTACTCGGTCTCGGCTGACACGGCTGCCAGGCCGAACCTGGGCAGATTGCCCAGCACCGCACCCCCGACCAGAGGCCAGAGCATGACAGTCCAGTACGGGAACGGCTGCCTCGTCAGATGCGCAAGGATCATCTTGGTCGTCATACGCCCAAACACAAAGCTCATGATGATGCAGAACAGAACGAGGTGGTTCTCGGACCGGATGGTGGAGTAGGGGCTGTAGAGCCAGGCGCCGATGGAGAGCGTGTAGACGGCCATGGGCGTCCACTCGAGGAATACTGGTGCGACGGGCAGGCCCTTTGCGCGGCGGGCCTTGACGACGTGGTAGATGCAGAAGGGGATGTGTGTAAACAGCAGCGAGACAACGATGACGGTCACCCAGAGGTCGCGGATCGAGAGGTCGGCGAGGACTTCATCGGTGAAGCCGAAGGTGCGGAGCATCGAGATGCGCGGGCCGAGGAGCTTAACGAGAGGCTCGGTCCAGATCGCGGGGCCGTAGTATCCGGAGATGATCATGAAGGTGCATGCGAGCAGGAGTCCTTCGGTCGGCCCGTTGATGACGCCGAGGTAGAGTGTGTGGGTGTGATACGTTTCCCACGTGGAGAAAAACATGGGCAAGCACGGGCAGAGAGCGGTGAAGACGCCAGACTTGGAGGTGCCGAGGCCCATGGCAGCTGTTTCGAGCAGGCTGGCGAGAGTACAGTTCAGGCTGTCGATGCCGTGGTCGAAGAGCTCGCCGAGGCCGCTCGAGGTGCCGGTGCGGCGGGCCTGTTTGCCGTCGACATTGTCGAAGGTTTGGTACATGAAGAGGCCGAAAGCAAAGCTGTAGTAAACCCATGGTGGCGCCTGGAGGGTCAGCTGAGAGTTTGTTGGAGGGGTTGAAGGGCTGGGGAGCCTACTGGTCCTTCAAGATCCGGCATCATGACCACCAACACGCCGACGTTGAAGATGATGCACATGAACCCGAGGAGGGTCACCATGTTTGGTGCCAGCCACAGCGGCAATAGTTCGACGAAGGCATTCCACTGTCCCAATCTTAGCTGTGTCCGCTTCTTGCACCAGAGACCAGGCTCTCGCGTTCCGCGCACGGAAGCGCTGCGGGTGGGGGCGGGGCACCACGTACGTATGGCCGGAGGATATAGTGAGATATCGGCGATTTGTCGACGGCCGAGTACTTGTAGGACTTGAGGTGGATGAGCGCATCGTCAGATACGCACTCGGCGACTGCTTCTTCTGTTCCGCGGGCGCCGTGGTTAGCACCGTTCTTGAAGTCAACTGTCCCTCGACACAACGGCAACGAGAAAGCTTCGAGACACGCAGTGAGGTGGGGCGGGGTCTTTGACGCACTGCTATTGTTGGAAGCCATGGTCGGCTGTCGGTCATGCGCCGCAAACAAGCGTCAGCTTTCGGATGCTTTGTTCTGCGATCCAATGTATGCCGGCCGGCGCTTTTTGGGTGTCGTGTCAAAAGGGGCGGCGGGGATGCCAGAGGGTTTTTGGCTGAGCGGCTGTGGTCCGGCCTGAGTTTGGGGAAATGAGCGCGCAAGACGTGGAAATGGACGTGGAAATGTCGAGCGACAAGGCGGCTACGCACAACAAGCGAATGTTTGCGTCTTCGTCGGTGGATGAGTGTCGCTCCCTGTGTGTTAGTATCGACTTTGTGCTCTCCAGGTTCCACATGTCCAACACAGGGGTTCCCTCAGAAGTTCACTTTTCAATTTTTGCCTGGTTGTTGAGACGAGTCTGCTCGTTACGAATCAAATCTCAACAGACAAGCTTTCAAGGTTCCCCGGATCCACCCCCACCCTGCCGCCAATTAGCCTAGCACGTGAAAGCGTGGGTGAGCGGTGAAGCTCCGATGTAGGTAGTTTGATCTTTGTGCTGGCTCCGTCTTCTGCGGTCTTCTGCGGTCTTTTTTCGTCGCTTGTTTCAAGAGGCGATCCCGATGCTTTGGCTAACAAAGGGGGCGGTCGGAAGACCGAAGGGTCTGCAATCGGCCATCGCGAGCCAAAAAGCTCGCTTTTACGCGCGCTCCTGGCATGCCGACAAGGTCAGATGGGGAAGCAGGTATCGAGTGAGGCACTCGGGAGGTGTTGAGCGGAAACTCTGACTGCCAATGTTCAGCATTCATCAGCATCACACACTGCCAATTGACAAGGTAGACCAGATATAACCAAGCGATGATGTCGGCTGTTGAACCTGATCCAGGAACCATTATGCAATTCCCAAATTCCAATTCGCCAGACTCAGAGAGTCAATATTAAAAGATACCCACGATTAACACTATTTCCAGTTGGCCGGTCGACGGATCCGAAATGCTTATCCGTCATGGTAACACGAACCGTGCCTTGTTCCACCGACCCAGCATGGCAAACCCAGGTTTCCCCAGATCATTCTAAATTAAACCACCCGTCCCTCTTCGCAACGACACATCAACCTACTTCCTCATCAAAGCGACTCTCTCCACACCCACCCCTCAAAGCAGCATACCAATCCCAGCGAACAAACCGCCGGCCACAATGGCGAGGCCATACGAATCTCCAAACCGCAGAACGCCAGCAGCATTCTTGCCATTGGCGTTGCTGTCCGTCCCGTCGGCCAGCCCGTTGAAGGCCTGGTTGGAAGGGGCCGACGTGGCCGACGCCGTGGTGGCGGTGGTGCTGGTGGAGGACTCGTTGGTGCGCTTCGGGCTCTGCGCACCGCAGGGGTGCTTCTCGCGGCAGTCGGAGGCGCATCCATTGTCGCTGCCACACGCCTTCACGCACTGGGTGCCCCACTCGGTGCATACGTGATACGGAAGGGTGAGCGTGTACTCGGTGATGTTGGGCTGCTTGCCATCGCTGCAGACGCAGCCGTACGTGAGCGTCTCCTAGTTGGTGGGAAAGTGGGTCAGTCCAAATTGCGGCGATCCGAGGGAGCCTGCTGGCGGAGAGAGAGCGTCTTCATAACGTACAGGATCACAGGTGTTGACCTGCGGTTCACCGGTTGAGGTTTCGAGGCAGATGGGCTTGCAGCTGCTCCGCTGGTCGTTGCACCACGCTCCTATGGCCCGCGTGTCAGCTCTTGTTCCGAGGGGAGGGACGGAGAGTTGAGCCTACTCCTGGTCGACATGGGGACGGAGTCGGGCTCGATGACGTAGTCGGCCGAGACAGCGACAGCGGCGGCAACAGCCAGGAGTGTTGTTCGTAAGGAGACCATTTTGAACGATTGATGGGGTGGTTTGCCGGGAGTAGGGTCTGTTGATGCTGGGAAGGTGAGGAGGATGGAAGGACGGCGGAATTACTATCAATGATATGTCAGTGACTTGGACACCGAACTCGAAACAACAACAACAGACAACAGCTTGCAGTTGCCGCAGAGACAACCTGCATTCCAGCGGGGGAAAAGCAGCGAGACTGGCTTACACTTGATGCTGAGCCGCGAGTCAAATGTCGGAAAAGGGGCACGTTCAATTAGATATGGAGAATTACCCAATGTTACGGCAGGGAGACAGAGCCAAGTTTAAGAATGAAAAGATGCACAAACGAAGGCAAGAAAAGTAATTAGGCCCAGCGACTGGCGTACTTCAAACGAGTGGGAGTACGGAGCTCTTGAGGGGATCAAGGTTGGCAAGAACGGGAGAGGAAAAACGCGAGCTGGCATGTTAAAAAGGGACGCCTGCCGGACAGCGGCCCCGGACCCATTGTGGACGCCCATGGAGCTCCCCAGGCCAAAGGATGCATCGGATTGGTCAGCCATGGCAGTTCAATCAACAAAACGGCCGCGTGATAGGCCAGAGTTAGCCATGCCTGCCATCCCTGTTGTATTCGCTCCGCCGGCACAGGGATGCGCAGCCCAAGCACTCCGTGATGCAGCGCCGCAATGAAACTGCGATTCGGATCTTTGCTGTGCGGGAGGCTGGGTGCGGCTGCCGTCCGCACTTGCGGCGCGGCTTTGCTATTTGTCTCGGACGACGCAAACGCATTCCGATTGCCCGTCATCAAATTTTGGCCAGACGGGTGGACAGCGAACGTGCGAGGTTCGAGAGCGTTCGAGCTCTCGCCTGAGCGGGTTCCACCAAGGCTGGACTGACGCCCATCCGATATGGATCCGTCGAATGTGTATGGATGCATCCCCGTTAGTTATGCTGCTCGTTTGTCCGGCTGCCTGTGTTGCACACCCATCCGTGCCTCCGATAAGGATGGCTGGCCGACGGCGAGCCGGCTGCTGCGCCAAAGGGGAAAACTATGTGCCTTCTGGGTCAAGCAACCCGAGGGATGCCATCTGATGCGCCTTAGGAGCTTGCATTCTGTGGCGTATGTACATCCGTTTACTTCCTGCGCACTACTATGGTGTGATGGAAGGATGACGGTTACAGGCAAGTTTCCACTTCGAGTTTGTAAGTGTCGTTATTTTGATATGCCGACTGGCCTAGAGTCGCAGAGAGCGGGAGTCGCATACGAGGAACCCCACCACACGAGGCACATGTCCAAAATCTCGATTGCCCACACTGTCGCCGAGACTCGTATTTCCTTGGCTTCGCCGCATGCCGCCTCTTCCATCCAGGCTTCATCTTGCTGTTGTTATCGAACTGATTCCATGCAAGGTCGCCTATAATGTTGTGATTCGCGTCCTGCCATGCCGGATGTCCGGGCGTGGGGTTGACATTCGGGTGAGGCTGCTCCCCTCACGCGCTTGTTGAAGCGGGGAACTCGAGCCACTCGATAATTCTTATTAGTTGTGAATAAGCAATTCGACAAAGGCCAAACACAGCGGCGGTCATGATAGGGCGACAAGTTCGATTGTTTATTATTATGATCAATTCGAACAAACAAATTGAGGCAGCAGAGACGTTGTGCATTGTGCTACCGACGCTGAAGGCTTCGAGGTCGCAGGCCGCGACAGGTTACCGCCCCTGGGCCACGTTTGTGAACAAGATTCCAAGGCATGCCAGGTCCGAGCATATAAAAGATAGTTCCGCATAACATATGCACTGGTTTTGAGTGCATGGCGTTTGGGTCGGCGGGCTCGATACTGGGACCTTGGAAGCTCTTGACAAGGTCGGGTCGTCGCTCCGTCGCTTGTCGAGCATGATGCTTGAGCCCTGAAGTTGGTGGTCTTGACTTGAAGCCCATCTAATCGCTAATAAACCAAATTAAAATTAAAACATCCGTTGGAGTTGTCACCTTCAGAGGAAAGTTCTCCTCCTGGTGGTTTGGTGTTTGGAATCGATCGCCCTTTAAGCTACTAACCGCATCTGGAAGTACAGCGGTAAAGCCACGCGGGGGGGTAACTAGAGAATCTTGGCAAGGTGAGCCGTGCGGCTTTGGAGCTGAACAAGTGTCCAGAGCTTCGGAATCAACCGCCATATTAGCCTTGGCCGTTCAATCGCTGCTCTCACCACGGGCAAGCCATTACTTAACACGACAACCACCCACAATGCGGTTTACAGAGTCAATTGCCCCGGCGCTTTTGCTTCTTGCAGCCGGTGTTGCTCAGGCAGCCTCGGCTTGGGGGTTTGATGAGGGCAGCGTTCAGGTTGCCGCAAAGAAGTCCGGCGAGACCATCAAGGAGAAGTACGCAACACCACACCAATGCATCCATGTCTCGATAGGCCAGTGCTAACAACGTGTTGTTTTGTTTAGACTTAGCCAAAAGTCCCCTCTCTCGAAGCCCGTTTCTCTTGGAAGCACTGATACCCTGAAGCTGAGCCTGACGGCAAAGGACAATGGCAAGGGGAAGCGCCCGCACCAGGCATTCCTGATGTTGCAAGATCCGGAGTCGGGGCTTGAAGCGCCCTTCCCGCTGACGGTCAAGGAGAGTGGGAAGGCGGCTGTTCAAATTGTAAGGGACCATTGGCCGCTATTATCTTCACGCAAGTTGCTAACGCGCGCGCATGCAGTCGCACAAGGACCTCCCCGCCCCGCTCCTCGTCGCAACCAAGCCGCTCAAGGCCTCTGTCGTCCTTGCTTCCTTTGGTTCCGCTCAAGGCATCAACACACCCGTCTTTGAAGTCAGGATCGAGACAGACGCGAACGCGCCCCTTCCGACCTACGAGAAGCCACTTCGCTACGGCAAGCAGCCCGAGATCCATCACATCTTCCGCCCGGATCCGAAGAGCCCACCCAAGGTGATTTCGCTTTTCTTTGGGCTGGCGGTGATTGCCACGCTTCCTGCGCTGCTCATTGGTGTAAGTTTTGCCCTGAAAATCCTGTAGCTGGGCTGCGCTGACGGTGGAGCAAAAGTGGGTGTCTCTCGGGGGGAATCTTAATCACCTCTCGAAGGCCATTGGCGCCGCACCGCTGTCACACGTGACGTTTCTTGGGTCGATCGTAGCTATGGAATTTGTCTTCTTCATGTACTACACCAGCTGGAACCTGTTCCAGGTGCTCCCGCTCATTGCTGCGGTCGCCACCGTTACTGTGCTCAGCGGCACCAAGGCGCTCGGAGAGGTTCAGAGCAGGAGGCTTGCGGGGGAGCGTTGAGCTACAGCTGGGCTGTTTGGGGAGCGCCGTTGAAAGCAGTCATGCTCTGTACTATCAAGTAGAATGTGGGTGTGGTCATGTTATTGGCAGCAAAAGTACGACATTTTGAGCGAGCAATGCAATTTTGACACCATAGATACACGGGAACGACTAAATCAACTTGCCAAAAGTAGAACCGTATTTTTATGTGTCTATTCGTGCGTCCTTGACTGACGACCTTGAGATAACCTTGAGCTTGTTATGATGTGTTCCGCAACTTGGAGGTGGTGCTGCTGGCGGATATGCAAAAGTACAGCCAATGAGAGCCCTCACTGCGCCCCAGCCGAAGGTCCCCACCATCTGCTGCGAATGCCCCACTTGGAGTACATATTTTGACCCCTGCATGTAAACAAATGGCACTCCGGATCGCGTCCTCCATGTCACCGACACTCTGCGCAAGACTGCCGGGGGGTCGACTCGCGACTTCTACTTCCCATTGTTCACGCGCAACTCTGCGGAAACCACTTTCGACTTAACATACAGCTTTGGTCTGCAGCCTGCAACAAACGCACTTTCTCACTTTGTCTTGCACTGCACATTCCACTGACGTCGGCGCCGCTTTAGTCGACAGTCGCCCTCGTCTTTCGGTCGCACATTGCACATTGCACATTGCACCTGCTCCCCGCCCACCACCGGGTCTCCAGCGCCGCGCTCTACGCGCTCCCGGGCAGGCCCACCATGGACATCAACAGTAGTAACAGAGGCAGCCATGCCACCAGCAAACCAAAGCATATTTCTAGACTCAGAAAAGAAATGCTTCAACATCGTATGCACCAGAACCCGTTTAGCTCACCACCCTCGTCAACTGGCTCCCACGACACGGTCAGCACCACCACCGAGGAACTCACACAGAACCTCTCCGACTTCTCATTTAGCCCCGACGGCGAGGGCACCCGCCGCTTCAGCGAAGACTTCCAGAACCCAACTAAGAGACACGCGGCACGGTCAGGCCGTTTCGGTTCCAGGCAGATGGACGCGGTCCTAAATACGTCCGCAATTGCGCGCAGCTTTCCTGAATGGAGCGGTCTTTTGACAAAGGACAACATGACTTTTACCCAGACGGTCGACCTGGCTGCACCGCTCAAGCCCGTTTCCGGCTCCCCGGGTGGAAAGGAGAACATGCCCCCGACCCAGGAACGCGCCAATGAGAACACGTTCGAGAGTATGGCCGACATGAAGAGGAAGCGCTTTCGCTCCGATCTGCAAGCCCGCGTCGAGAACGAGTCAGACTGCTCTACGGTACTTTCTCTCTCACCCGCGAGGCCTTCCTCAGCGTCCCGTCGCTCTCGGTTTGCTGTCACGCAGCCAGACGCCGCATTGTCTCCCGAGCCCGCCAAGCGCTCCCTCCAGGATATGGTCTCCAAGATCCGCACCGAAAAGCAAACCACCAAGCGCGACATGACCCCGAGGCGCTCTCCCCCCAGGCAGCTGAGCCACGAAACCCCGGCCCACACACTCGGGGTCGACAACAGCAACATCACCCCCACCAGCCGGTCATTTTTTCTCCCATCCTTCCGGCATCTTCCAGACTGGACATCCGGCACTCTCAAGTTTAGCACTATGAAGAACGGCGTTCCCGTCTTTGTCAGGTCAGGGAAGTCTGGTGTCCGTCTTGACCAATACGGAAAGAATCACGACGAGATCCGCTCAGTCGGCATCACTAAGGAGGACGAGGAGATCTTCGTCTCCATGGATAAGCTCCAGGAGGAAGTCCGCGAACTCCACGATCACGACGCAATGCTTCAGCGCGAGGCTGAGAAGCTGCAGCGCGAAGTCAACGAACTCCAAGCCGAGCTTAAGAGGCTCAAGACCCGGAAGCTTTCGGATAGTGCCATTGGCTCAGAATCCGACGCCTCATTCAGGCGCAGCGGCGGATACAGCGGCGATCTGGAGTATGAGATTGCTCAGCTGAGGGATCAGCTTGACCAAGCTAGCAGGCAGGTCGGCGTTAACGACATCCACAGCGCGGCGCTCGCTGCAGAACGTGACGAGGCCTTGCACCAGGCCTCAGTTGCTCGGGAGCGGGCGACGAAGCTTCAAGCTGAACTGGAGGCTACCCAGAAGGACCTCGAGTCCTCTCTTCACTTGCTGCAGGAGAGGGAGGAACTGCAGCTTGAGAACGAGGCTTTGCTTACCGAGAACCAAACCCTCAAAGAGCAACGCGATGCCGCTCTTGGGAACAATAAGAATCTTGCCGGTGAGAACGAGAAGCTCCGCCGAGAACTCAGTGGCATCCAGAAGGATCTTCGCATGACACGTGAGGAGCTCGCTTCTGTTCGCAAGCAGTACGAGGCTATTCAAGAGGAAAAGCGATATCTTGCCCAGGATCATGGGAGTATGGAACGCAACAACGAAAACTACTTCAAGGAGAACAAGAAACTACAGGCACAGGTCGCCGCGCGGGACCAGCACATTGCCGACTTGAAGAAGGGCATCAGCTCTCGGGACAAGATGCTCGATAACGTTCAGGGTCTGACCACAGACACGGCCGTCCTCGAGCTAAATGCCGAGCTCCAAGCCGAAGTCGAGCAACTGCAAGAGAGGATGGAACACCAGGCAGTGAAGCTGCACCAAAAAGAGAGTGATATCAACATCAAGGAGGGCCGCATCCGCTCCCTCAAGGAGCAGAATCTCGACCTCTCCATTGATAACGAACAACTTCGGGAGGAGAACCAGCGCCTTCGTACAGAACACGAGGAAATAAGGAGCCAGTGGGCCGAGGAAAGGCACAAAGTGGTTCGCATGAATCAGCTCCTCCCAAAGAAAGCCGTCGATGACAATGCCGACGACTGCGTCCGTTTGGACGACGATTCTAAGCTGAGGGAGGCTGCTCTCCGGAAAAGGCTCGAACGCCGAGAGGCGGCCGTCCAGAAGGTCAAGCGCCTGTCTAACAAAATCAGCGAAATTGCTGAACAGGAGTTCACTGGAAAGTCGGCCAAGGTTACCCGCATCGTCGAGCCAAAAGAGATGCAGACGTCAACCGAGGAGATGACGGGAAAGAGCAGCGTTGTCAATGTCGACGACGACCCGACAAGGGAGCTCCATCTCACCGAGGACTCCGACTTTGCCAGCGTCATGGAGGGCGAGATTGTCAAACTGAGGCATACTTATCGGGAGCTTCAGAAACGGGCGCAGCAAGATCTCGATATCACTGATTACTCGCTGCCTTCCCTCCCTCCGGCGCTTCAACGAAGCAAATCCGACAGTGGTGTCACGTCAAAGGTGGCCCAGTCAAAGGCCCAGCTCCCCAGCATTCTCAAGAAGTCTAGTCAATTTGAGGATACGGGACGCTTCAGTGTTAAGTCGGGGCTGAGCATTGTCAGCCACCACACGGATGACGAAGTTCTCAACACGGCACACACCCGTAGGTCTTCGATGGGCAACACTCAAGATTTTGCTCGCTCAGAGTCCCGGCTACGCCGCAACTCCGAGGCCGGCCGCGACGCGACAGAGCCCAACATGACCTCAGCCTTCTTCATGCCCGACATAACACTGGAGGGCAACGGCAAGCAGGGCATCACCCAAGACCTACCACTGCCATCCCTCAGCAGAGACGCGCGCCGCGTGTTGGACGGCATCTGCAAGCACAATTCCGTCAACTGCAACATCTGCGTGCGGATTGCCACGCACGGCGGCGAGAAACACACCTCCACCACTGCTGCCGCCGCCGCCCCAACCAACAAAATCCTCATCACCCCGGAAGACGTCAGACGCGGCAAGAAGACCGTCCTGGCGGAGAAGCCCATCCCTATCTCGGATCGCGTTCTGGAACAATCTTCCCACCACCAACAGCCGGAAGAGCCCACCGTCCGCCCGGCTGTCCCGCCAGGCGAGGCCCTCGCCATCTTGATCAAGGAAACCCAGGACGAGATTGACCACCTCCAGATGGAGCTGAAGAGGCTGAACGAGGTCTACTTTGCCCTGGACAAGGCGCTGGGCATGCGCGAGCGGAGACGGGTCATGGGCGAGATCAAGCGGCTGCAGGGCGAGCTCGAGGCGAAGAGCGGGCATTTGTACCGGCTGCACGACGTGCTGGAGGGGCAGAAACAGGCTGGGCAGCTGATGGTGGGCGATGGTGTTGATGTGACTGTGTTGAGCGGGCTGCTGAGGGCTGAGGTGACGACCGGGAGCGGGAGGACGGGGGACGGGGAGTGGGAAGGGTTTGAGGAGTGAGTTTTGTCTGTCTGTCTTGGGAAGGGGTCAGGTTGAAGGCGCGTGTTGTCTGTGTTTGAATTTTGTCACTTCATAGTATTTCTGGGGTGTTTGGTCTCGGTATCGGTATCGGCGTCGGGAAAGGTAAACTGATTTATGTTTTAGTGTTAGTTCAGTTTGGTTTTTTGGTTTCTGGTTTTTCATTCAGATGGGGTTGTGTAGGAGTAACCCTTGTGGGATTGGGTTGCCATGAGGCTGTGTCTGGGTTCACCAAGGGTTTTGTTTGGTTTTGGTTTTAATTTTGCAGGCACAGTGAGCACAGAGCACTGTTGTTGGCGGGTCTCACTGCATAGCAGAGCAAAACAGCCCTGTCTGGCGTTTTGAGGTTTGGGAAGAATAAAAATTGTTATCAACTGTTTTATCTTTATCGAGTACCCGGGGGCTTATTTTACGCCGGTGCTGAGAGCAATGGAGATATCAGGATGCCCTGTTCAAGTCCTTTGTCGGACCGATTTGCAGCTTCATCCTCAGTCGGTCTCGGGACGGGAAAGCGAGACATGGCAGTAAATGTGGTATATACTAGCTACTGTAGCTACGTTTGTGCTCTCCTTTTGATAGCGGCTCACGACTCGCAACCTCAGCGCTGCTTCGGGGAGGGAAGTTGAACGAGGAGTCATGTGTCCATTTTGGGGAAATTGGAGATCGGACCACAAGCTCAAGTTCAAAACAGCAACCCGTGTCTAACAGATTTCTTTCCCCATAACGACACCAACCAGTCAAAAAAACGTGAAACCACAAGAAAACTGAAGAAAGAAAAAAACTCGATCCGTTTGTCTCTTTTCTCCAAATTCTTTAGCCATACTGTGTAGCCATCCTCGCCACAACCCCCGCGACTCAACAAAGAGACCCGAAGCCCCCTTCCGAAGCTCCACCAGTCAGTCCCCTTCATCATCAGCCTCGCGCGCCGAGATGCCTCCTCAACATAAAAAAAAAAAACTAAAAAGGTGAACTTGTGACTGGCCCCCCCCCCCCCCCCCCCTCTTTCATCAAAGAAAAAAAGCCAACCCGCCGCCGGCCTCACTGTGCAACTTTCCCCCCAAAAGCGGGCGTCCACCCACAGTCTACCTCTTTCGTCACATTCCCCGGTTTTGCGGCGAACAAACAAACCCCGTTTCGGGAAAACCCAACATTTGGGCACTTTGGCCCCTGCCGGGGAGAGGGGATGCAGGAAGCCGGCCGGGGGTACGGGGGGGTCCAAGGGAAATGCCGAGGCGGAAGGCGGCTGGCTCGCCTACTCTACTGGGTGCCGTATGTATGTACCTACCTAGGTAGTTATGTATGTACTGTACGCTTTTCACCGGGGAGGGAGGGGGGAGGGAGGCAAGTCGGGGGAAATACGAGTACTTGCGGACAGTATGTAAATCATGAGGTCTGTCACGAGAAGAAGAAAAAACCCTTTTGTAAACATACAGTGAGGGCTGCAAAAGGCGAGTTGCGTGCCGCAATGGGCACTTTGTTTGCTAGTGGCGTTTGTATTGTTTGTATTAGGTTAGGTACGGTAGGTACAGTACAGTACAGTACAGTAGGTCGCCCAGGGTAGGTAGGTAGGCCTTCCTAATAAAAGGGAGATGGGCTCGCGGGCTGGTTGCTACAATACAGTAACTATCTGGTGGGCAGTTTGGTGAACAGCGAGTCAGGCACCGAAGCACTCGAGTCGTTACGTCGTCGACCAGACGCAACAAGTTGTTGTGTTCTGTGTTCGAGTGCAACGGTTCCACCATGCAGTACGACAACCTGGGGCCGCCAGGTACCCAGATCCATGTCACCGGAGATCTGTTTGTCGAGCTATAAAAAATTTTTGAGAAAAAAATTTAAAAAGCCAACCTCTCTCAATGGCAGCCCGGGAAGGGGGAAAATAAAAGAGGGTGTTTGTTGCGGCTTTCCCATCAGAATCTCCCTTGTCCAGAAACCCCATGACGGACTAGCCGAGTCCCAATAAAGAGTGAGATCTCCAGACCCCGCACTGGCTGGGAGGTTGCGTAGCAGGCCGTGTGGATGTGTAGACAC
Source organism: Chaetomiaceae sp. B2702 (assembly GCA_023628455.1). Taxonomy (NCBI): domain Eukaryota; kingdom Fungi; phylum Ascomycota; class Sordariomycetes; order Sordariales; family Chaetomiaceae; species Chaetomiaceae sp. B2702. The sequence continues at coordinate 461,016 of JAMAKP010000012.1, read as the reverse complement.
AGGGCACTGTGTGCTGAGTGTGGTTCATTGTGCTCTGTCGGTCTACATAGTACTCGGTAGGTACTGTAACTACATAGTACGTAGTAGTCGCACCTCCCGAGAACCAAGACAGGCAGACTGTCCGAGTGTGGGATTGTGAGTCCGAGCCGTTCAAGGTCCCCGGTGCCGGGTATCGCAAGTCCCGTCGGCCGGCGTGTTTGGGCGACATGCGCGGAAGCATCCTTGATTCCCCACAGCACTCTTGGCAAGCAGTGATTGGAGACATTGTGAATCGTCATTTGGTGGGAAACAAGCCCGAGATTGTCGGCCTGTGATACAAGACGACGGCAGCAGGGGGGGGGGGGGGGGGAGAGGGAGGGCTGCTGGCCGATTCGGGGCTGGACTCGACTGTCACAGCAAACCTGGCGCACAGCTACTTCGTACCTCTCCGCTTTCCTCAGGGCGCCACTCTGCCCTCTGTAACCCACGACTGCAACGTGCCGCCGTGCCGCTGTGATCGACCTGAGCACCTAACGACCCTCTTCGGTGCAGGCACCCCATCTCGGATCCGTTCTTTTCTTCCTCCCGACAGCAACCAGATCCACGCAAAGGCCGACATGACCTCAAACGCCGCGGCAGCGGTGTCCTGCGTCGAATGCCAGCGCCGCAAGCAAAAGGTGAGATGGGCTCCGTACCGGCCGGAGGACCCACACCGCCCCCAAGGCCGTTGTTCTCTTACACATTCACTGAGGGCTCTGACTGACGGACTCGAATCAGTGCAACCGCGAGTTTCCCTGCAATCACTGCCTGAAGCGAGAAGTGTCCCACCTGTGCAGGTTTGTATCAAAGACAACTGGTCCAAAACCTTCCAGAGATGAGCGCTCGAATGAAGGCCAGCCGAGGTTAGGCCCATCTCATGAAAGCCTGTCGCGCCGCGACTGACCAGTGCCCTCTCCCCTACTTTCACCAGGTCGTCTAGAAAACGGAGTTTCGATCATTCGGACAAGGCTCCATCCGATGGGGACCCGGACCACGATGACTCGGCCTCGGAGCTCGACGTGACCGGTGCCTTGAATGGCTTGGGCTACCTACCTCACCATCACCACTTGGTGCTGGGTCAAGGCCCTGGTCCAAAGGTAAAGTAACACGCACTCGTGACAGCCGTAAGTAAGCCATCGCCGGCTGACGGTTCAGCAGGCAGTCAGAGACACTGTGGAAGAAAGCGATGGCGAGCAGTCCGACGAACTCAAGGCTGCTCTGCCGTTGGTGCCGGAGAAACGGTACACTGGTAATTCCTGCCTCACCTTCCCTCACGATCTCGCCGCGGCTGTTGACTGGGTGCAGATTGCCTCATCGACAACTGGCTGAACGGCGCAAATCATCAATACTACGCCCTGTACCCGCCCGAATTCAGAACCCAGTACGATGGCTGGTGGGCCACTCCACGGAACAAGGTGACCCCGGAACTCACGAGCCTGATCCTGCGTGTCTGTGCTTGCTCCCTCCATTTCATCATTGAGGACTCCGTCCGAGTGAGGCTGGAAACGGAACTCCATACGGACGTCCTGACGTTTGCGAACCGCATGCATGCTGCCGCCGAGAAGCTGAGCGTCAGCATTCCGCCAGGAAAAGGCGGCCTGGTCCACGTTCAGCAGCTGTTCCTAACGGCCTTCTGGTTCAAGTCGGCTGAGAAATGGACAGAGGCATGGCACGCGTTGAGCAAGGCCATCCGGGCCGCCAACGAGATTGGTAATTTCCTCCGCATCCAGAGCCGTGATGTTTTTCGCGCCAGGCTGACGTCCTCCAGGTCTCCATCAAGATTCCCTGTCTGAGGGTATGTCGGAATTCGACCGCGAAATGAGGAGACGCATGTGGGTTATTCTGTATCTGTGGGATTTGTAAGTGAGCTTCCTCAACTGCAAGACAGTGGGCTGATGCTTTCAAGCGCGCTGAGCTCCATGCTCTCTCGGCCACTCGTCGTCAACCATGACCACTGCACCGTTGAGATGCCGACGCTGACTCTCGAGAACAACCCCTTACGCCCCGACCAACCGTCGCCATTCCGCCATATGAATCTCCACTGCCAACTCTGCATCGACCTGGCGGCACAGCTCGGCGGCGCTTCAGGATCAGAGGCAGATAAGGCGGAAGTAGCCAAACGGATGCGGGATGCGGTGAATAAGTGGTTCGAGGATCTCCCAGCCGAATACGCCGTCAAGGCTCCCGAAACACGCTGGGATGGCGAGTTCGAATGGGTCGTCTTTCAACGGCGTTATTTGCACTTGATTGGATATATGGGCCTGTTCAGTCAGTTGAGGCCCTTCGTCACGCGAAACTCGGCAACACCAATGTCGAGTCTCGAGTCGAGCCTTCGAACCGCAGGTGTCGAGGCGGCCTTGGGCCTCATGGACGTATCGTGGAGACTTTTTGAGAGCCTCGTCTCGGTGGGCGCCAAGTTCCATTATGCCATCTTTTGTATTTTCGACGCGGCAACCGTCATGTGCTCGGCGTTCCTCCAGGACGAGGCCCGCAATCTTCCGCACCGCGAGGCGGTCCTCGAAGCGATCAAGAAAGGATTGGGCATGCTCGCAGAGGTGGCTCCGCAATCCAAGACCACGGCGGCCCTGTACCGCATCCTCAAAGGACTTCTTACCAAACTGCCATTGAGCATCAAGGAGCAAGGAGTGATCGGGGCCACAAAACGGGTAAAGAACGGGAAGAGTACTCCGTCAAGTGGCAACGTGCCAGCCGTAAACCCCCAAACCAATCCTTCGACGAGGTCCGCCCTTCCTGGACCCCGTCGGGTTAACAGGCGGCCGAGGCACAGATCCAGAAGCGCCAGCTCCGACAGCGATTCTACCCTGGACTCCTCCAATTTCCAACCACGCAGCGAGAGTTCTGTGTCATTGCCGGACAGCTGCCGATCCGCGAATGCCCAAGTACCATCGAACGCTCAGGCAAGGCGCGAGTCTACCGTGCCATCGAGTGTTGTGGGGCCGGTGAATGCTCTTCCGCAGCCAAACTCTTTTGTGCCGTCGGCTCCAAGTCAGCCAGTATATGCGGGCCCAGCGGAGAGCTTCATGCCGGCAACCAACGCCATGGCGCCGCCTGTCTTTATGACGTCCGACGGATTCCCGCCTGCTCCTGGATTTGTCCAGGCGAATGCCTTCCAGTACGGGTCGGCACTCAGTTCTGCGCATGCCATTCCCTTCAGCGAGCCTGGTTGGCAGCCATCCCAGATGTCCATGAACGACCTGAGCAACAACCCCAACGTATACCACCAAGCCAGCAGCCTCGCGGGATTCAACAACGCCGCGCCCGAGGTGCTTGACTACTGGCAGTGGCAATCACTTAACCTTGGCCACCCCGTGTCTTGGGACGTACCCCAGATGCAGGATCAAAACGGGATCCGGCACCATCATGCGGCGGTCGCTGGCGGGTTCCATGGCCGGGTAGTGCCGAACGACTGCGGGGAGAGCTCAAGCACCGATCTGAGCCGGTAAACAGGGGCGTGCACTCGTTTTATCAGCAGCGTCCATGACATTGGTGATTCGTTTGCGATTGATGATTCTCATGACCGACCAGGGTTGGGGTAGCTTCCGTGTGGGTTGCCGCGGTTGGTAATTTGTAGAGGTTTCGCCTCACTTCAGAGAGGGGGGGGGGTTGGGTTCGCCGGTTAGTTGTGCAGCGCGGCTGCCAGGGCGCTGCAAGTGGATGTCTCGTTCGGGATTGGAAAGATGCGTCATATTAACGGGGCTTAATAGCTTAGCTCATATCAGTTGGAAGAGTGAATTGATCGTGACTGGAGTTGTTGAACGTTCATTTCTCTCGGTTTTGTGCTGTTGAGGGGTGTGGATGGGCTCCATATGTTGGTTGCCAAACATCAAGCATGCTTTTCCCCCGGGGACCGTCTGGCGAGTGCGAGGACGGACCAGTGCCATACTTATACTGCCATGCGCTTGTGTTTCCCCGACCAAGAGGCGGTCGCCGGACTTTGCTAAATTCTTAGTCATTTTTGCGGCCCCGAAAACTTTCGGACATGAGCTGTGGCGACGGATGCATCGAACCCAACCCGATGAGAACTGGTTGTACATACATGTACCACAGCTAGAGCGCAGCTGGGTCAGGATTGGAATCCTCCAATAAATCCGGGATTCTCAAGGCAACTCGGCCAGTACTGGGACGGTATCTGGCCGCGGCTTGAAACCTGTCTTGCCGAGCTGCTGCCACGTGCGGAGGGTGGTTCGGATGATGGGTGCTGCTGTGCCCCTCGTGGTCGAGAGATTGTGTTGTGGGGTTGGTGGACGTGGATCCGAACGCTCTTCAGCTATTCAGTGGGGTCCAGAGCCATCGGAAACGGAACCAGCATCCCACCACATACAGCCCACGAGAGTGGGTCGCAACCTGCCGACGGCATCCCGCATCTGGCAGGGACTCGACGGGTGTGGCTTGCTGCCTGTTGTGACTAGGCTGCTGGCGCTGCTGCTGGACCGATTCTGACGTGCTTACCTTAGTTACGGTACTCGACGGACCTCTTATCCACATCCCGGGCTCCGGCAAACCGTCGGCAAGCCCCCGCCTGCGCGACGCCCGGAGACTGACGGGAAAAAGGGAGGATATGCAATGCGACTCCGACAAAGAGTCATACTAGCACCGGGGAGGTGGAGGAGGTGCGTGACGTGTTCTCCACACCACGTCTCGTTTCTCACAGACTCACTGTGACTACCTCAGCTACTCAAGACCAATCTTGCACTCCAGACAACCACCTTTCCATCTAGACACCCAGGCTCCCTTTGGGACGTCAATCCCGTGTGCTTCCAACATGTCGTCCGCAAACAGAGACGCCATCGAGACCGGATCGGATGCCCCGAGGCACAATGCTTGGATTGGCAGCGCTGGGGCTGCCGGCCACGACCTCAGGAGTCAGTGTAGTGTGCCCCATTCGGCAGCCCGGACTAACAGCGAATAGGCGACACCATGACCACTCCGACGGCATCCATGCTCGCCGCCGTCCAGTCGTGCACTTTGTTGGACGATGTCTTCAAGGAAGACATGACAACGATGGATCTGGAGAGTCACTGTGCCACCCTGACCGGCAAGGAGGCTGGGCTGTTTGTCTTGTCGGGCACCATGGGGAATCAGCTCGCGCTGAGGTCTCTGCTGACACAGCCTCCGCACGGGGTGTTGTGTGACCACCGCTCTCATATTGTGAAATATGAGGCTGGAGGGTGAGACCCGATCGAGAGACTCGTGTGTTCCCGCATTCGGAACCATTGCTGACCCTTCTCTCCTCTCCACAGCGTCGCGACGCTCACAGGCGCACTGGTCAAGACTGTAGTGCCGAAGAACGGCATCTATCTCACCCTGGAAGACGTCAAGGCAAACGTCTACCTTGACGACGACGTGCATACATGCCCCACCCGCGTCATTAGCCTAGAAAACACACTCAATGGCATGGTCATGCCCCTAGAAGAGGTCCGGCGCATTGCGGCTTTTGCTCGCGAACACGGCCTCAAGATGCACTGCGACGGCGCCCGGCTTTGGGAGGTGGCGGCGTCAGGCGCCGGCAGCCTGGTTGATTACGCCTCCTGTTTCGACACGGTAACCCTCTGCTTCTCCAAAGGCCTTGGGGCCCCGATTGGGAGCATTTTAGTGGGCAATAAGGACGTCATCAAGCATGCGCGGTGGGTGAGGAAGTCAATGGGCGGCGGATTGCGCCAGTCTGGCGTCATCACGGCCGCCGCCCGCGTTGCTGTCGACGAGACGTTCGGGAAGGGACCTAATGGCGAGGGCGGCCTGCTGCGCAACACACACAGCCTCGCACAAGACGTGTCCAAGATGTGGACAGACCTGGGCGGCAAGCTCGTTCACCCGGTGCATACCAACATGGTCTGGCTCGACTTGGAGGAGGCTCAGTGCCCGGACGCCAGGTTTGAAGAGCTCGGAAGAAAGGTTGGTCTTAAGCTCATGGGCGGCAGACTGGTCATCCACTATCAGATCTATCAGAACCGTGACTTTGTCATCCCGAAACTGGCAGACGTTTTCAGAGCTGCGTTCGATCGCAAGACTGAGGGCGGTGCGACATACGAGCACAGAGACGGAGAAGCATCGATGTACCGGTCACAATAGAGGGAATATTCAAATCATTCTCAGCATATGCCAGCACATGCCAGCGATAGCCTACTGTTCTATAATTTTCTAGCAAAAGAGGTGCAAGATACATGCCCTGGCCGGCCTGAGAAATCGACGTTACCAGTTGTTGCCATGTTCTTGTTGATATGGGCAATTTTGCAGCTTGTCCCTTCAGACGCTATCCCTAGATTTGCCCTCGGTCAGCCTCTACACTCCAAGCCCCCGCCATGCAAAGAAGGGCCGACAATGCGGGCCGGGAGCCCCCCTCCCTCCCCCCCTCCCTCCCCCCCCCGAACGGTTCGGAGTCGACCGTTGAGTGGCCCACTCAGGCTAGACACGGACTTGCCCGGCTGCAATGTATCGAAAATGGAATCAGAAGTATGGACAGAAAAATACCGATGCTGGACGAGTAGACGGCAAGTTTTTCCGCTGAAAGACTTCGACCAAGGCAGGTACAGAGCCAAGTGAAATAGTCGGCGCCACTGACATCGTGAAGTCCAACCTTTCTTGTCTGCCGATCTTGTCCTCTGCAACCTAGTTTCCCCCCCCCCCTCGGCCTCATTAGGTAAACTTGTGAGAAGGCCAAACTTTGGAGAACATACGCACTAATAAACAGAATCCGCAGGAAATGGGCCATTGCCGGCTACGCTGGAATGCCCCGCACTGCGCCCTAGTGACTCCGCACGAAGCCCTGGCCTGACGTCACCTCGAACCTGGAAACCCCAGCGAATCAGGGTGCCGGATTCGGGGCTATGCAGGGGTATTAGCTTGCAGCTGCGGGGATCGAGCTCCAACACCAAACTTTCTGGACCCTTCCTCTGAACCAAGGTTGAACAGATGCAACCGTAAGAAATCCCGCCTGAGAGGTTGGTATTGGTGAGAAAAACACGCGAACACGCGAGTGTCTTTGTCGCAAGAGGTTGATATCCGGATACGTGATTTGGCGAGGTTGCAAATTGTCACGAAGCACTGAGCACAACGCTGAAAACGGCGAGCCCTTGCTTCTCAACGTCGAACGCGCGCTCAGCATTTTGGGAAGGCGACGATCATGATCAGGTTGAGAAGACCCTGGGGCCCACCCACCTTTGGACACCGAAGCCTTGCAAACTTGGACTGGCATTGCCCTGCCTTTACTTCCCGCCCGTACAACAATCCAAATATCCGGGCACATGGTTACGTACGGAGCTGCAGCTTCCTGCAAGCTCTTCCTGCAGCAGGGTTGCACGTCACTTACAAGGCCACCACTGAGAGCTGCCTCGAGCTTCGTCTCCTGCCGAATAAGGTGGTACCGTAGCTAAGACGGACCGCCTTCAGCCCGAGTGCGAAGCCGGCCACGCCGGTTCTCCGGCTTCCCTCGTTTTCCCCATATATCTGTGCGGAAGCCCCCTTCTCACTCGCTCAATTGACCGGCTTCCTCCTCGTACCGCACCTCCTCTCGTTCGACCTTGAATTGCGTGGGTCAGCACTCCTCTCCGACCAACCTCAGGTAGCATCACCGCGTGTCGAGAGCTAGACAATGGCGCTGCGACGTCTCGGGACGGCAGCAGTTGCTGGCCTCGTCCCACTCGCTTCTGCACTCTACACCAATGGTTCCGTCACGGCGCCCTGCGACTCGCCGCTGTACTGCCAGGGCGAGATCCTAAAGGCGATTGAGCTTGCGCGCCCGTTCTCCGATTCCAAGACATTCGTGGACATGTAAGTCATGCCCAGTCCACTGGTATGAGACTGCCGCGAGACAAGGGACTGACTGATATGCCCGCCCAGGCCCACGATTAAGCCATTGGAAGAGGTGATTGCAGCGTTTAGCCGGCTGAGCCAGCCATTGACCAATAACTCGGAACTCAACGCCTTCTTGGCCGAGAACTTTGCTCCTGCCGGCGGTGAACTCGAAGAGGTGCCAAAGGACGAGCTGCAGACGGATCCTAAATTTCTGGAAAAGCTCGACGATTCGACGATCAAAGAGTTCGTCGCCAAGGTGATCGACATCTGGCCCGACCTCACCAGACGCTATGCTGGTGCCGGCAACTGCTCCGAGTGCGCCAACAGCTTCATCCCTGTGAACCGCACGTTCGTGGTGGCTGGCGGCCGCTTCCGCGAACCCTACTACTGGGACTCGTACTGGATCCTCGAGGGCCTCCTGCGCACCGGCGGCGCCTTTGTCGACATTTCCAGGAATATCATCGAGAACTTCCTCGATTTCGTCGAGACCATCGGCTTCGTTCCCAACGGTGCACGAATCTACTACCTGAACCGGTCTCAGCCCCCGCTCCTGACGCTAATGGTCAAGACCTATGTCGACTACACCAACGACACCAGCGTTCTTGAGAGGGCTCTGCCACTGTTGATCAAGGAGCACGAGTTCTGGGTTGCCAACCGGAGCGTGTCCATTACGGCCAACGGCAAGGAGTACATCCTCCAGAGGTGAGTCAGCCTAGCAATACGATTCTAAGCGCGACACTGACAATTCGTGCCTCACAGATACAACGTGGACAACAACCAGCCCCGTCCAGAGTCGTACCGGGAGGACTACATCACGGCCAACAACGGATCCTACTACGCGGCATCGGGCATAATATACCCGGTCAAGACCCCCCTGAACGAGACGGAGAAGGCCGAGCTCTACTCCAACCTGGCCAGCGGCGCCGAGTCGGGTTGGGACTACACGGCACGGTGGCTCAAGACCCCCAACGATGCCGCGAACGACGTCTACTTCCCGTTGCGCTCGCTCAACGTCCGCGGTCTGGTCCCCGTCGACCTCAACTCGATCCTCTACCAGAATGAAGTCATCATTGCCGAGTACCTCGAGCAGGCAGGCAACAGCTCGGCAGCCGAGCAATTCGCCTCGGCAGCCAAGCAGCGCAGCGAGGCGATGTACGACCTCATGTGGAACGCCACCTACTGGTCCTACTTTGACTACAATCTCACCAGCAGCTCGCAGCGCATCTACGTCCCGCTCGACGCCGACTCCACCACGCGCGAGCAGGCGGCCACCCCGCCAGGCCAGCAAGTTCTCTTCGACATTGCACAGCTCTACCCCTTCTGGACGGGCGCGGCTCCCGCCAGCCTCAAGGCCAACCCGCTCGCGGTGCAGAACGCCTACTCCCGCGTCGCCGACATGCTCGACACCAAGGCCGGCGCCATCCCGGCCACCAACTTCCGCACAGGCCAGCAATGGGATCAGCCCAACGTGTGGCCGCCGCTCCAACACGTGCTCATGCAGGGCCTGCTCAACACGCCCGCCACCTTTGGCGACGAGGACCCGGCCTACCAATCCGTCCAGACCCTCGCGCTCCGCCTCGCCCAGCGCTACCTCGACTCGACCTTCTGCACGTGGTACGCCACGGGCGGGTCGACGAGCGAGATGCCCCAGCTGCAGGGGGTCAGCCCGGACGCGACGGGCACCATGTTTGAGAAGTACGCCGACAACGCGACCAACGTGGCGGGCGGCGGCGGCGAGTACGAGGTGGTGGAGGGCTTCGGGTGGACCAACGGCGTGCTGATCTGGGCGGCCGACGTGTTTGGCGACAGGCTGAAGCGGCCCGACTGCGGCAACATTACGGCCGCGCATACCCACCAGGACGAGAAGCGCGGTCTGCCGTCGCTGCGGGAGAGGCGCGCCGTGGAACTCGACCCGTGGGATGCGGCTTGGACCAAGATGTTTGGACGGAGCAAGTTGAGGAAGAGGGAGGGTGGGAGGAAGCGGTGGGTGAGTTGATTTGAGCTGAGTGGCTGAGAGGGGCAAGGGGGTTTTGACGTGTGATGCTTCAACGGTAGCTTTAGTGTTTAGTGTTTCTTTTTGTTGTTGTTGGCGGACATGCCCGGGGTGGCCTGCGGATAACTTGTCCGTAGCTCTAAGCGGGCTGTCCGGGCATAGGTCTGTTCGTATGATACCTGATGATGCCCATGCAAGTTCTCCTTGCAACGTGCAAGATGGATTTTACTGAGACTTCGCCTTTGCATGACTGTGTGGGTGGAGCCAATGCCATTTTTGGAGCCTGGTGTTGCTGGACAGCTTTGAAATCTTATGCAATTGAATAGTTATTTCCTTTCAGGGGCTTTCCTTCCGAAATCCACCCCAGACACTACTTGTAGCTTCCTCCTGTAACGCCAGAACCCCACCCAACCGTCGCCCCCCAGCCCCATAACCAACGCCGATAACAATGCCATCATATGCCTGCCGCCCTGTATCCTCCTCCTCCGTATGCTCGAGCCAACCTTCAACGGCGCGCGCCTCCCCTAACTCGCCTCCCACCCCGAGCCGGCGGCCTACCCCGGCGCCGCGTAGCCATCGGCGTCCCACCACCACCACTACCACCGCCGCCGCCACCACCCTCGCCAGCACCCGCGGCATCGCCTTCCACAGGCACCACCATCCCTCCCCTGACATTCTTTCCCCTCTTGTCCTTCCTCCCCGAGAGCCCTCCCTAAGAGTTCTCGAGGTGCGACCACTCCGGGATAGCCCTGATCTGCTGCCACATGAACTTCTCCAGCTTATTGGCCGACTTGGCGTAGGGCGTCGTCTCGTTGTTATACTTGCGGCAGTTGTCAAAGATGAGCTTGGCGTCGCGGATAAAGTCCTCGGGCGTGTTGTACTGGTCCGCCTCGAGCTTGGTCTCCATGGTCGACAGGTCCATGGGCTCCTTGATCACGTCGTAGTAGTCGAGCACTTCGTCCTTGTTGACGGGCACGAGGAACGGCCAGCTGGACGGGTGATTCTGCAGGTCGTTGAGCAGGTGGAGGAGCTGGTTGTAGTTGGGCCCGTGGCGCGGTTGGCGCGCGAGTTCGTCCATGTCGGGCGACCAGCCCGAGGCGCGGATCGCTTCGATGGAGAGGGGGTCGATGGGGGATACGCCGTTCTTCCATTGTTTCGGGGGCTGGTGGACGATGTGGGATTTGGAGAAGGCGCGGATCTTAGCCTGGACGCATTCTTTTTGTTTGAGAAGCATCCGGCCCATCTCGAGATAGCGGATCCGAGGGAGCATGGTACATTGCATGATGGTACCGCCTTCGTAGTCTTTTATGTAGCCCATCCAAACCGACCGGTCGAGGGTTATCTCCTTAGTAAAGCCCTGCTTCTTGAAGTAGCCAATCGCATAGTTATCGGCGTATGTCAGGAAGTGCATCACGTCAGAGGTCGCCTTGACGTAGTCTTTGAGGTGCGACATGAGGTGCGCGCCGTAACCTTTGACCTGCTGGTCCGACGATATAGCGCAGAAGACGATCTCGGCGAACTGGCGTCCCTTGAACGGCCTGTACGTGATGCCACCGACCACCTCGAGCGGCTTCTTCACGATGGCGATGGACAGGTGGGTGCGGTCGTAGACCAGGCGGGCGATGTAGTCCTTGGGCATCTTGGGTAGCTGTTTCTGGAAGATGCACTTGAGGCCGGTGAGAATGATGAGGCTCTCGCGCTCGTTGTCGTTGTTGACCACTCGGAATTCGATCTCGCCATTGCGCTCTTCGACAACGGCTGGCTAGACGTAGTGTTGACGATTAGCAAACGGTCTGTATGTGTGTGTCGTAAATGGAACACGGCTGAGCTCACTTTCTCCGGGAAAGGTATCGCGGGGATTTTCGCAAGTCTTTTCTCGGGCTCGGCAGCGTCGTCGTCGTGTTTCACGCGCTTAGATGCGACAGGAGACGAAGGCTCGTCGCTCGCCTTGCGCTTCCCGTCTGCGGCGGGGCTGTGTCAGTAGAGCGCACGCCATGTAGAGTAAGAATAGTCAGCAGGTAGCTGGACTCACTCTCGTCCTTCATTTTGATGGAACACGGTGACTTTGTGATGGCAACATCCGGGCGCGGAGATGGATCCAAAGTTCGCGTTGAAGGACAATGATGCGGAGAGGAGTGGGTCCCCGCCCCCCAAGCCGCTGCAGGGCTGACAGGGCCACTTTAGGCGAGCCGGCAGCTTCCTGGTCTTCGCCAAGCCTTCAACGGACAAGCTGCAAGCGAAAGCTGTCCTCCAATTGACATTTCCGGGACCGTCCACCATCACCAACTCGCGTCGTTCTTTCGGTCTGCTTCTCCGTTCAGACTGCTATATTGCGACAGATTTCGGAAACTTTCTCGAAAGCCCCAATTCCCAGCACATGGATTCTTCATTGCATGAGGTCTGGCAGGCGGCAGCTGGCTCGCCCTTCGTCCCCACCGTCGGAAAGGGCAGTCAATTCTTCGTCGCCTCGCTCCTCCTTGTCCTCGGTTTCGTCCTCGGCGGTGCATTTACCATCAGTACGTCTACGCACTCTATTCTTCCTACTAGTACTTTAGTACTTGTGCTGACAATACCCCGTGCAGACCGATCAGTTGTGAACCTTCCTGTGCTCGCTGTTCCGGCATCGCTGGCTCTTGCGTACGTCGACTTGCCCCACCGCCGACCCTTTCGGACCTTGCCCCTAACACACAAGTCACAGGTTTGGCGTGGTTTACATGTTCTGTGCGGTCGGAGTCTACGTTTAAGATACCCATACCTCTCGCCGAGTCTGTACCATAGCAATTCTTGAAACCAAGTCGATTTTGCGCAGTCCCAAGCAGACATCCCGTGGAGGCTTGATACGTTTGTTTCCCTCGCGCGCCCTGTCACTGCACCACCATGGAAACACAGGGCTCTGCACCCGCGCCTCCCATTTTCAAGGCGGTTGCCAGCTCCACGCGGCCGTTATACCAGCTTCTCAAAGCCATCAACTTTACGAACAAGGTGCACATCGATATTACAGAGAACGGCCTGAGATTTGCGGCCGACCATGCGCGAGTAATGCAAGGTGAGTGCGGCTCTTGCGTCTCACGAAAAGGCCCCTGGTATTGACTTTCTCAGGGGTTGCGCACTGGAGCAAAAGCCTCTTCACCACCTACACTGCCAACCTCCCTTCCCCCACCGCCGCCTCAACGCCCCCGGAAGACGCCCAAGAAGACGAAGAGCCCACTCCCCCAACCTTCCAGATCTCCCTCCCCGCTCTCCTCGAAACACTCCAGATTTTCGGTGCTACCGACGCCGCGGCTCGCCAGGCAAAAGCCGATATTGACCCCTACCGCAGCAATCTGCGCAACTACCGCTCCGATGCCTTCTCCAACCAGACCCTTGGCATGTCCGGCACCTGCTCGCTCTCCTATACCCAAGAAGGCGAGCCCTTCAGCATCGTGCTCGACGAGTCGGGCGTCAGCACGACCTGCAACCTGACGACATACGTCCCCGAAGCGCCTGACGATATCCCCTTTGACATCGAGGACTTGTCCTTCAAGATTATCACCTCGGCTCGCTGGCTGCTAGACGCACTCACCGAGCTGGCGCCGACGAGCCCCGAGAAACTCACCATCGCCGCGTCTAAGCGGGAGCCGTACCTCCGCCTGACCAGCTCGGGTGGGCCGCTGGGATCGAGCAGTGTCGACTTCGCCAAGGGTCGGGACCTGCTGGAGACGTTTTCGGTTGGGGCGCGGTGGGTGCAGACGTTCAAGTTTGATATTATCAAGTCGGCGAGCGAGGCTATGCGGATTGCGAGCAAGGTCAGTTTGCGAGGGGACGGGCAAGGCGTGTTAAGCATGCAGTTTATGGTCGAAGTTGAGGGATCGGGGCCAAGCTTTTTGGACTTTCGGTTCGTTCCGTATGCGGTTTGCGAGGATGAGAGGGAGGAAGGCGAGGATGAGGAGGACGAGGAAACGGCGGGCGAAGCAGGGGAGACGGAAACGTAGGGCGCGGTTTGGGGAGGAGGCTTTCTCTGTCTTGATTCTTGCTGTATGTGCTCTCATTTTTACACGATTAACTTTTTTCTACACGCCTGGTGGCGGTTTTATACGAATCTAGAAATTGAAACAGACATCGTGACAATCAAGCTGCAGGTGCCAACTTGACCTCTCTTAGACACGGGCCTTGCCAGTCTTCCCTCTTCCAATCAGCATAGAGTGGATGGAGGAAGCCAAGAGCCATCTGGTGGGTTTGCCCGAAGGCCAGCCCCGCCAACTACTTGGGCCGTCTTGTGTGTTTCTGGGGGTGTGAAGAGGGAGTTCATAGGGTAAGCGGGATGGGGCGCTCCGCGTCCCTTGGTGTGCTACTCTGGCGGCATCGCGAATATGCCTGGTATTCGCGCAAGATTCGGTTCAAGGAAGGGGAACCGACAGCAAGTCCCTACCCAGGGAGTCACTCTCAGTTTCGCCGACCCGACGGAACGGCGATCCCCGTGCGGGTGCATGTACACATACACGCCGGCACTTCGAAAGTCCCATCGGGGTCTCGGCAGACGCTCCGATCCCACCCACCCAAGTGCTTGTCGGGTCCCAATACCGTATGGCCGGTTACCGGCATGCAAACCTCGCAGACAGCCAGCGGCTGAAGAAGCAGTCCGTCGGGGAAAAGACGTCGATGCGAGAACTGGTCGATAATGTGCTGTGAACCCAGCACCGAGACTACTCTCGCTTACACCACAGGCACATCCACGTCACCACCACCGCCACAGCAACGACAACCACCGCATGGATCTTTCGTAAAACTCGGTAGACTTCTCCGACTCAAATCCCATCTGCGTCCCTGCCGTCATACTCACCATCTGGTGCCGCGCCCGCCGACGGCCGCCCAGCATCAGGAGAAGAAGGAAGAACGAAAGAAAGAAAGAAAGAAAGAAAGAAAGGAAGAAGCATACGCAGGGCGGGGTAACGGAGCCATCAAGGAGTAGACGAGGAGGAAACAGGAACCACAGCCAACACAGTGCAGCACAAACGAGAATGTATCTCTCCAAAATCGCCAGCGAACTTTCAGCAGGTTCCCAGTGCATCCAGGCCCAAGCCGCATTTCCCTTTTGAGACTTGAAATTCTCATGTGGTGGAGACAATCGGGCATCGTGAGAAGGAGGGAGGGCGGGTGACCCAAGAGGTTGGTTGAGGGCGGGGGGAAAAGGACGCCACTGGATGTTTCAAACCAAGCTAGGCATGTCTTGGGTGAGACGAACCACCACTCGCTCGAGGAAACTTACTTTACAGTATTTCGCCGCATTATTACCGGGGCATTCGACATGCCGTGGCGAATGGTCTGATTTTCACGATGTGATTTTCTTTTATTGTTTGCCCCCTTCTCTTTTATGACTCTGTTAGTCTTACTTTCACCTCACTTCGTCTTGCACGGACAGCCTTACTTACTTACTTACACCCACGAGACGGGGGGACGTGGCAGAAATGGGGTTATACATACATACCACGCGATGTAGAGGACCCGGCACTAACAAAAACTTGTCACTGTTAGCTTTTCTACGATGATACAAACGACTGGTGACAAGAGAACCTCTGCCCCCCTCCTTCAGCCGGTCCGCGCCAACTGTGGCGCCGGAACCAGCACGCCACTGGCCGAGTCCACGGCACGGCTCAGTCACCCGTGTGTAAAGCTCATGCGGATGTCCACGCAGTGAGGCTCGTTCAGCTCAGCCCAGTTCCCGATTCTTTTCCACTTGCCGTGAAACACGCGGCAGGGGGAGAAGAAAGGCGAGCTCTGGAACCAGCGGGAATGAGGGCTCAAGGTGGGTGGCCGTGGAGGGAGAGCTGGCGACGGCGACGGTGATTTGTCTCACATTTCGCGTTTCTCCGGGCGCAAGCGAGGCTCTGCCACATTCCCGGTAGTTTGGGCCTTGACCTTTCCACCTGTCGGGCTGCAGGTTGGTTCTAGACTTCGGCGTGCGGCTCCGAGTCGACAGCCTCCGGTGATGCTTCGCTACCGATCTACCAATCGAAGACAGCGAGTGTCAAAAAAAAAAGAGATGGTGGTGTCTTCCCGCCAGCCGCATTACTGCATGAGGGTATGTTGAGAATCAGCGCCATATTCAGGTTGGAACTTGTTCGTCCCTTTTGGTGCTTATATCAGCGCTGCCCTGGCATGTCATCTCCTGCATACCCTGCGAGGAATGGATCTTCTCGTAGTCCTCTCATCAAACAAGATATTTTTGAGATAGCTTCCGAGCGTCTTTAGTCTTTTCGTACCTGCGCTTTCTCACGCTTGTTTTGTCTGACTGCGGAACCGCCTTCCTGTTCCTGTTTCCTTCTCATCTTCAACCCTGACTGCTCGCTCATCCCCCAGGATGACGACCGACAACTACCGCGACCTCGAAAGAGACGGACAGGAGAGCGCTGAGAAAACCCATACTTGCCTGCCACTCGGCCTGATCAAATCCTCACTGCAGTCGCTATCACGCTGTTGGTATGTCAAAACCGCACTCTTCATTACGTTTTCGGGCTGTTTCGGAGTATGATGCCCGTCTCGGGGGCCGTTGTGCTCTCGAGATACTTCCCAACACGGCCCCGATAAGAAAACATAGGACTGATGTTGTTCACCCAAGGCGTCCCGAACAGAGCGTCCGGACTCCCGACCCGTTTCAGAAGAAGTACGTCCACACGCCGACACATGCAGCGTCATCGTTTCTCAAGACGACCACGACAAAAGACATGCAGAAGGCCAACGAGATTCTCTGATCCTGCGTCACATCACCGTCGACGTCGGCTGATAAACCAGCTGCAGTTGGCGGTTGGCGACATCAAGATGTAGATGGAGACCCGCCGGGCCAGGAATTCGGAGGGCATCAGGATGAAACAAGAAACAAGCCCTGAGAGGAGGACCGGCCCAGACGGCCGAGCGCACTATAACAGGCAGCCGGGAACGGCACAGCGAGGTCGGCGAATCCGGCAGGGCTCGGAGAGTGGGATTCGCGGCGTGCGGATGAGGCACTCGCCGCGGCCGCTTTTTGCGGGGTGCTTCTGTCAGCGAGGAATCGGGTCCACCGATGGGGGACGCCCGCTCCTATACATAGCAGCAGCAGGCTTTATCCCGAGCCGGGAGCAGGACGACGCTGGGACATGCGAGTGCGGGAAGAGGTGCAGGCGGCTCCGCGTTGGGTCCACCGATACTATGCTGCCGAGTGAGGGCCGCGGTTTCGGGCCTGGCTGTTGGTTCGGATGGCATGGGAGCGCCAATGGCCTTGGGAGCCGGAGCGATGGGACGGTCTCTGATAGGAAGCCAGTGGATGGGAGAAGCCGCAGAATGGATGGATCCAACTGCGGACGCAGAGTTTCTGGCCCTTCTGGCTCGACAATTAACCCCGATTCGATTCGTGGCGAAGTCCCAGGTACATGTTTCTGAAACAAGCAGCGCCATTGGCCGCGGCGTTGAAAGGATTTTGTCAGAACCTTGTTGCCATGCTCTGAGGTGAGAGTCTCGGGCGTGGGCTGTTATCCAGAAGAGGCTTGTAATCCGTAAAGTCCGCGAGCTTGACAAACCGGCTATGCTCCCTCTCGATTCGATTTAGAGGCTAAAGATGGGGGTGTCTGCGCTTCTTTGTCCAATGACAATGGGCATTCCCTCCCAACACTCGGTCTCGCGGAATCCCATGAGAAACGACGTATTGTATGGCGCCTGTATGTACAGAGTACGATCCTTCGCTTCCCCACACAAGCAGCGCCCGGGTGAAGAAGAAGAAGAATCCATGTGAAGCTTGCTTTGCGATACTTTTTAGGTTCCGAGAAGCGGCTTCAACGTGAACTCCCGCTTCCGTTCGCACAGACTTCTCAAGGCAACAATTGATTTAACTAACACGTAACAGGTCCAATCAAATTTGGACGGGGATGTCGAATCTTGAGCCGGAATCCGGAGAGAAGGATGACGGGCTTCACGCTAGCGAGCTAAAGACCGAGCAACGCTAACTTAGTTACTGTGTAACGTTAGCCAAAGAGCTAGCCAGAGAGCCGCACACAAAGCGCTTTGTCAGGAGCTCCGGCGCGGATCTTGTTGCCTTGTTGCCCTCGCCAGTTCTTGGAGTCTTGGATCATTGAACGGGGGGCCGCCGCTCAGATAAACGAGGGCGAGGGTTGTTGCTCACAGCGCCCGTCGGGACCCTGCCTTCGCATCCTATCACGGTGCCATCAAAACTCTCCCCTTCCCGGTGGAAGTGGGGGAGCACCGCCGCAGGATGACGGCTGCCATGGGCAACAGAGGCGCGCAAGTCAGGTACAGGGCGCTTGGCCGCGCCGGTTTTGGTCCAGACGCTGTTCCGGATCCGGGATGTGCACAGTCTACGACCGTCCAGCGCCGGTGCTTGGGTGTGGCGAAGCTTCCCGCTATTGCGCTTGCTGCCCGTCAAGGGCGACTCTGGTTGGCCAGGGCGCCTCGGCCGCATGCACTATCGCGGCAGTTGCAGTCGAGATGGTGTGCGGGCGTGCGGCCGACGAAAATCAAATCCCTGCGCTACGGGAAACGAGGCCTAGCACCGGATGACTGCCAAACTGTGTTAAACTTAGCCGGGCAATGCTCGGCTCGACGAATTTTGTTGCCTGGCGGTCCAGTGACTCTAGTCTGCCCATCCAAGGCATGCATGGCGGCGATTCCCGTCTCCCAAGGTTGTAGCTATCATATCGACCGAAACGGCGTGGCGCTGTTCTACAGTATGCGGTTTAGCTTGATGGTGCGCTCGTCATCAGGGTACGCAGCGCGCCATCGGATCATTGGGCCGATATTCGTCCGCTCACAGTCGTGGGAACCCTCATCAGGAGGCCATCTGTTTTGTTGCAACATCAAGGCGAGTATCATTTCGGATACCGAGTCCGTGGGCCCCGGGCTGTCCTTATGAGCAATCCACAAGAACCCCGTTGGCCAGGTCGGTTGTCCCTGTCTAGGTGGTAGGTTTCCACTGTTTTGTCGCGATAATCACCCGCCCGCAGGAGCTAAACTAGCGCCTGAGGAACCCCGCCGCTGGATGCGGCCCTTCTCGGTGAGGGGCCATTCAGAGCCA
This sequence comes from Chaetomiaceae sp. B2702, assembly GCA_023628455.1. Classification (NCBI taxonomy): domain Eukaryota; kingdom Fungi; phylum Ascomycota; class Sordariomycetes; order Sordariales; family Chaetomiaceae; species Chaetomiaceae sp. B2702. The sequence goes on along the minus strand of JAMAKP010000012.1, from coordinate 442,156 downwards.
AGCGAGTGGACTCCAATCCTCCCTGGACCCTAGTCAGGCACTGAATGGAAGCAGCGGACCTGTTCCTCCTCCACGTGCAGACAAGCAGACAGGATCAACCCACTTTGGAATCATGCCCCCACCAGTTTCGGGAACAGCTATCATTCCACGGGTTCTCGTCCTCCATTATCATCTTATGTTACGAGCGTGGGATTTTCCTACTGCTGGAGACCTTGATGCTGCAAGAACGTCAATTGCTTGTTATGTAAACCCTTCGCGTTTGGCAACTACTGTGTGTAGGTATGTACGTGTGTGCTGCAAAAAGGGACAGCAAAACGCCGCGGGTCCCCTTCCAGGTTGGGGGGAGCTCGGCCGATTGGGTTTCAGGCTTTCAGCGCAGATCCGGGACAAAAGTCAGCTTGGGGGGGGCTCGTGCACAGTGCGGCCCGCTCGGAGATGGACTCGGCCGCTAAAGCTACGGCTACCTAGTCGATTTTGAGCTGCTGGTATCCACCGATCAGATCTCTAACGGCGGATTGGCCCAGTGCGTCATCCCAGCACAGCAAAGGCCGCACACTGTATGCTTGATGTGGGGGCATTCCTTGCAGCGAACTGCCATTCCCGCCCGCACTCGTCCGAACACAAGAGCCAATCCCTCGCACCAAGCCTGTGCAAGTGGGAAGCTAAGCCCCCTGTGAGATCCTCGATCTGCACCACCTCGTTCTCTGGAGATGCGTCGCACAGTCGAAATCCCGTCTTAGATCCTCATTTGACTCTAGCAGCCGACCTTCGAGGACATCGCTGCGCCCGTTGCATTTGAGCCGCAAATTGAGCCGCTGATGGTTGGTGATTCAGCTACTGGCCTTGCAGTGACAAAAAACCAAGCAGGGCAGCACGGGCAACTCCTCTTGCTGTGCCCGCCGCATGCTGGGTGAAGTACGAAGTACTGTACCATCATCCAATTTGGCCCCAGCGGGCATGTGTGATGGCAACCAACTGACTGATCAACGGACCAACGCCTGTCCCGATCAGCTCGTCTACATCGCAGCTCGGCCGTACTATGGTACATAGTTCGCCGCCATCTCCTGTCCCGTCCCAAACAATAGAGTTAGTCGAGACTGATGCTGGGGGCCAAGCTGAGCAAGCAACTGCTGCAGACCTACAGTACAACAGCCCACGAGTCAAGAGCGGCTCCATCTCACCCGCTGCAGCCGAGGCTCTCAACCAAAGTTGGATATGCGGAGTGGCCTAACTGCTGTACATACTCGCAACACCCACCATCTCAGACCTTTCCTCTTTGTGTGTCTTACAGATGGTTTTCTGGTTGCCTACGGGCTGGACAGGTCCGATCCAGCACCAGGCATGCGAAGACGCAACGTCGAACCCATGCTGCTGCAGGGTGCTGTATGCGATCTCAGCGCAGTCTGCGAAACAAGGTGAAGACTGCAGGATTCTTGCCGCCTTCTCCATCAGGCTATCCGTCGATCACTGCGATCCTCCTCCAAGGGCCCGCTCGGCAGTCGTCTGCCATCGCATCCACGCATTTACAGTACCCAATACAACGGGCTACTGTGTGCCGTCAGCTCGCTCTATTTATTTTGCCGCGGTTACTGTCGAGGTTCAGCTCTGCGTATGGATGACGCAGCTCAACACAGCTCCCCGATCGCCTGTTCTGCAGTACGAGAGGTGTGGTCGGCCAGACCAACCACGGTGCACGATGGTTGGCCAATTGCGGCGATGTAAAAAACTAAGAACAGGGCAGCCTGGGGATGATGAGTGAGTGAGTGAGTTGAGTGGGTGAGTGGGTGAGTGAGTGGGTGAGGGGGAGGAGAGAGGGGGCTCCCCCCTTCACAAGACCCTAGTTGGTATGGACATACCACCCGGGCCGTCGCATCTCGCACCCTTGGCCGGTTGTCGTCGCTCGCTTGTTGCGGGCAGAGAAGTGCCAGGCCCCCCAGCCCGCTTGGCGGAACCGGGGCCCTGGCCTTTGGCATTCTTTGCAGGTTTGGTTGTGGTCAACGCCACACTCGGCGCAAGAGTAGCACAACACTGGGACCTAAGCCAGTCGCGGGCTTAGGCGGACCCGGCGGGTGCCGTCCTCGTGGAGTCGACTGGCATGCCATTGCTGCAAAGACGGCCATGCGCCGCTCTGTTTAATATTACAGCGTCCATACCCTTCTTCCCCCGCGCCCCCGGCCTGACGCTTCCCGACGAGTCTGGCCTCTCTCTCTCTCCTTCTCTCACCGTGTGTGTTCTGTCTGTTGGGGTTCGCCGTCACATTGCTCACTACCAAGACGGCAGTGACATGCGTTGACCGGCAACTCAACCCTCTCCCTGAACCTCCTCGCTTATACCGACGTGCCATGTACCGCAACTTCGGCGCTGTCTCCTCCCTCTCTCCCCTCTCTTAGCCGTTCCCCAAATATCGCCATGTTGTCCCGGCCGAGCTTCAGCATCCGGAAGCTGATTCCGAGTCCCCAGAAGAAGCAAGATGAGCCAGAGGACTATGAAGGGTCGTACTTCTATCACGACAACGATGATGAGATGGACACGCTTAGCAGAATCAAGACATGGAGACCGCCGATGGGGTTGATGAAGCGGTCTAAGCCGAGCATCGATATCCGGCGGAGCGAAGACTTGCACCGTATCATCTGCATCCCGCCATTGCCCGATACGCCGCAGTCGTCCACTACTTCTTTGTGCAGCATTGACAATGGCACCGGTTACGTCGTGAATGCCAGCCCTCGGTCTTCGCCCCCGCGTCGTCCGGACAGGAGTCCTTTGGCAAGCCCCCTCATGAGCCCCCAGCGAAGCCCGCAGAGGAGTCCTCAAAGGAGCCCTCTCCTCCTGCCTCAACAATTTGACGATCACCATCGCTCACGAAGCAGAAGCCCAGTTTCAACCCGCCACTCAGCTCACCCTCAACTCACACCCCCTTCATCCCCCCCGCAACAGACCGAAATGGTCCCAGAGACACCGTTGACTTCGCCGGATACGGTCCCATCGACGCCTGCGACCACGAACAGCAGTCAACCAACGTCGCCGGAAGCAATCACTGTGACGCCGCCAGCAGACACACCCATAGGCGCCAGTGCGGCCTTCTCCCAGGACATCCAGCTCCTCTTCCCCAAGACGGACGAGACCTCGACACCACGCCAGTGCTTAAACAAGGCGAAATTATCCGACCATGAGCTGGACAAGTTTCCTAAACTCAAGGACCCATCACCGGGGTCCGCCCCTGTGCGCAGGAAATCACAGCGGCGCAGCCAGGGCTCGATCAAGTCGGTCAAGTCGCCGGCAAAGTCCCCGACAAAGACGTCAATGAAAGACCCCTTGCTACCGGCGCAAGCCCGACTCCCTTCCAATTCGCGGCCGAAGCGGGCAAAGTCAAAGAAGTCTCGGAGGCGGCCGCGCGCGCCGCAGAGGCAGTCGTCCATGTGGCAACTGACCGAGAGCGCCAAGGACTTGTTTACCATCCGTATCTTCCACCGAATCGAAGTCGACGAGATGCTCCCCGAGAGCACGCTGCGGGAGATCAGGAGGAGCAGAGCAGCCCACTGGACGAGGTCTCCTGAATTGGGCGTGACACATGTCAATACGAGAAGCGCGGCCGCCACGCCCATTGAACCGCTCAGCCTCGACGACTCCCTCGATGCCGCGGCAGGAGAAGAAGACATGGTGACGCCCCGCGCATCCGTCGTGAACCGGGAGACAGAAATCGACCGGGAAGACTGCAAGACACCCACAGCCGTACCAGTTTTGCAGGTGAGCGTGCCGGCGGACGACGCAATCAACGGGCAGGGGTGTGTACAGGCGCACGGGCAGGCCGAAGAAGCAGCACTGCCGCTGCAGCTGCCGGATTCGCCAACCACGAAATCCTACAATGGGGACGACGACGAAGAGACGCTACCCATTATGATGGTCATGGGGGACGAGCCGGCGATCCAAACGCAGACGGTCGAGTACAAGCTCGCCGGTTCGCCCATGCCACCGCCGATGAAGTCCCCCATGCATCGCCGTCACCCGAGCAGGCAGCTGCCACCACTGCCCACCATCCCCGAGATTGTGGCCATGGGACCTGAGGAGGCGGCCTTGTCGCCGACATCAGCGGTGCCGCCGCTCGGATCCGCCAGCAAGGTAAACACGGATGACTACATTTTCCTCGACAGCAACCCCTGCACGCTGACTATGCCGGCCTTCCGACACGGCCAGATCCGCCTTGCCAAGGCCGACCTGCCCATTGGCAAGCTGGCCGCGGCCGTCGACGACACGCTCGACTGGACGGCGTTTCAGATGGCCATTCTGGGCGGCGCGGGCGACTTCTTCAGCGAGCCAACCGACTACTCGCGCCCGTCCGAGGCCGAGCTCGACGAGCTCGAAGAGCTGGCCGCCTGGTTCGGGAGCTTCGGTTTCCAAAGCGCCGGGTCGCTGATTGGCCCCAGCGAACCACGCACTCCCACCCAGCCATGGACGCCCGTCCTGCCACGCACCCCGACCCTATCCCCGCCCTCGCCGACCTCGACACCCAACAGCAGCCCGCGCACGGTAGTCGGGAACCGGAGCCCCGGCATGCGGAGGATCGACCCGCCGCCGCCGCCGCCAACCGACACCGAGCACGGCGTCGCCAACACCATGCCGTTCGGCGGCAGCGACTCCATCGCCGGCCGCTTCTTCTCCGCCCAGTCCCTCGGCCCCGTGCCCGCGCCGGGCCGCCACCGGCGCAGCGCAAGTAGCACCACCTTCGGCAGCAGCCAGCCGCTCAAGCACAAGCAAAAGCAGAAGCTGCTGCACTCGTCCTCCTCCTTCGAGAGCCGCAACCACGCGGGTCTGGCCATCGACGCGGCGCGCCGCCCCTCCGTCGACAGCATCCAGAGCCTGCCGCAGAGCCCCATGATGGATCTCGTCGTCAGCCACGACGTCGACGGCAACGAGTACATGGTGCCGATGGGATTCAATCTCAGCCATGATCTGGGCGACTTTTTGACCTGGCACGCCGAGCATGTGTCCGGGGCGGGGTTTGGAGGCGGCGAGGGCAATCAGATTTGATCTGGCTTCATCAAAGCGAAGTGAAGTGAAGTGAAGTGAAGTGAACTGTCTCGATATGGTGTATTATTTGGGGGGGGGGGGGGTTTATTTTATTTTATCCACTGTCATTTTTTTTCTCTTCTTCTCGTTTTCTTTCTTTTCTCAACCTCCATTCTTTCTCTACCTCGTCATCATCGACGTCCTTGTCCTTGTCACAAACCGGCACGTTACGGTAACCTCTCTATCTCTCTCTCGGTCCGGTTCATTTACATTTACAACGGAACGGTGTTGGGCATTCAGGCAGGCAGTTTTGACTGGGGGATATGTTTTTGGCAAGGCGTTTTACTGGCCTTTTCTTTTCTTTTTTTTTTTTTTTTTTTTAAGGGGGGGGGGGGGGGGAGGGGCATTCATTTGGTCACACATGCATAAGGGGGCGCATGGAGGCAGGCTGGGCAGGACGTGCTGCATACAAAACGTGCTGTTTTGTTTTTTGATACCACATTCCTTCTTTTTTGCTTCGATTCCTCTTCTAACCTTTTCTTTTATTCTTCTTTTCACTCACACCAGGGAGTCAAAATTGGCTTTACTGAGGTTTCCGGGTTCAGGATGGAGCAAGGGCGAAGGACATGTCGGTGGCCTGCCGACATGAGATTTCCAGTCCTGGTGAGACCGGCAGATGTGTAAATATTAGGGCGCTACAAATTGAAGCAAATGCAGGTATATTACCTAACTACTACTTACTTGGGTTCCTTACCTATTGTGGCAACTCGCCCTCGTCCCGAGTGAGGCCTAACAAACACATGGCAGTTCCACTTGGTTGACGTTAGCTCCCGTCAGGATTGCATTGCATTTGCAGGCGGACGAAATTCCGGGCTAAAGCATTGGACCACAAATCGACAGAACGCTGCGATGCCGTGCAGTTGTGGGCTTTCAGGATCAGGGCTTCCTCCCGTCCCGCTCATACATTGCATTCCGTATGTACCTTACAGATGGATTCGTTGGCATCGCCCCGCTGTCCAGGGCTGCTGCCGCCCGCCTGTTGCTGCGCTCGGGATGCAGCTGACTTGCAGGAGAAACTCCACTTTGCTCCAAGAGGGCAGTGCGTACCTTACAGGCGGCCATGAAAAGAGGCCAGGCCAAGCCAGGCCCCATGCCAAGCCAGCCCAGGCCTATGCATGACTTCTTGTGGGGGGTTTCATGTGCTTGCAACATCGTTTCTGAGTTACATGTTGTTCAGCTACGTCGTAACTTTTGCAAGTTAGGTGGTGCGGCTGGCGCAGGCTGATGATCTGACCCATGTCAGACGGAGGGATATCTTGCTCTCCGTGCTGTGGACATAAGGTAGCATCATCTCATGAATTGGAGGCAAACAGCGTTGTATCTCCAATTCCATAATATACCACTCAGTGTTTCACCTAGTTTCCCCGCTCCCTGCTTATCGCAATCCATGATTTGAGTCGTACTGTACTGTTCCTCCTCGGCTCCTCGCAACATCAAAAACCATGCGATTGCGGATGCGGTGCGGTGCGACGTGATCCTGCTTGCGGGGTCAATACCTAGGTAGGTACCTACCACCCGGCCTTGTCCTTGTCCTTGCTAATAAACCAGAGCCGAATCCCAACGCAGGTACGGGCGGTTGTGCCTGCAGTAGTCTGCCTGAGGAAGAGGCGGTGCGCGGACGAAAGTGCCTCCACGTTCGGGCACAAGGCTCTCTCAGGTTGGTCGGCTTTGCCGCCGCGGCTGCGCGCTTATACGAAGCCCCAACGGTCAGCCGGCCCCAGATGCGGCCCAGGATTACGTTCCTGGGAATCGAAACGAAACAAAGCGGGCTGTTGGCCGTTCGCCGTTCGCCCAGTCCATCGGCGATATGGAATTCCCCACGATAACGTTTTTTTGGCGGGATTGGGGGCATTGTTTCATGTTTCATGTTGGCGGGCCACGCAGGTACAGCAATGGCGGGGTAGGGGGGGAAAGTCCGTCCCGTGAAGGGGGGCTCAGGGGATTACACCAACAGGCAGACCAAGACGGGCAGTCCTGCAAATATAAGATCACACCATTACGGAATCTGGTTTACGCACGCTCGGGGCATTTTTGTGTGTTATTTTCAGTGCACGGTCTGTGTTCAGAGTGAGCCGGAGAGTGGAGTTGTGAGGTTGTGGAGTCCAGGAATTGAGGATGTCTTCCTTCCTGTCGCGGGCGGATTCAGGAGGAGGGAAGGCACAACTTACAGTACCTGCCTACCTAGGTGAGAGTGCCGCCGGGGGATGAGGGACTCAGATCACGGTGACCGATGACGCCTTCACCTTCCATGATAAACGTTATTGGGATGGAGCTGGCCGTTCTTCATGCGTCGCTGTGGAAGCGTGCAGCGCACTTGTCCTGGAACATCTATTTTGGTCGTCTCTACGAAGTACGAATACTACCTAGACTTACAAGCATGACACCCAGCATAAAGCGCAGCATTCAGCCTTCAATTAAACCCATCAAAAGTCCCCCCCCCCCCAAAAAGCACCCAAAATAATGTATAATTACTTCATCATCGAGTAAGCCTTATATCTAGTTCTCCACTGCCTCCTCCATCATCGTCTGTCCAGCGGATCGCACAGAGGCCGGCCGGATGGAATGCTCGCCCCCGCAAGCGCCGGGAGCACAAGGCGATGCACACCCTGGACCAGAAGGCACAGCCATGCTGCGGGCGCGGAATTCGCTCTACCGAACCGTAAAGCGCGAACATTTGGAAAACATGGGGATGATCACCAGGCAGACGTTACACATGGAATCGTAATGTCAGACCTCTAAGATTACAGAGCGTTTGTCACACGGACGCTTAGAACACCATGGGCAGGTCGGACGGGATATGCGATTTGACTCTCACCGCAAGAATATAGAATACAGAATACACTTCTGATCGCTTCTCGCATTGACAGCTAAATCTAACACATATGCAACAGGTACCGGTGGACCGCTAAATGACTTCCATTTTCGTAGATCCAATCACTCCGTCATCATTGCCATCATCATTGCCAGCATCGTTGCCCCGAGTCGTACTCTAACTTTGCAGAGCCTTTCCCATCCCACCATACGTAACCATCTTAGTGACTTGATACTCCCCAATACCATACGACGAGCCCTCCCTACCAAACCCGCTCTCCTTGACCCCACCAAACGGTGACGCCGGGTCCGAAATCAACCCCGTGTTCACGCCGACCATGCCCACTTCCAGGTGCTCCGCAACACGGTACACACGATGCAGGTCCCGTGAGAAGAAATACCCGGCCAAACCCACGGGCGTGTTGTTTGCAATCCGCACCACCTCCTCCTCCGTCTCAAACGGGAATAGCCCCGCGACAGGGCCAAACGTCTCCTCGGCCGCCATGGCCATGTCGGTTGTCATGCCAGTTAGCACGGTAGGCTGGAAGAAGTTCGGCCCCAGATTGGGCAGCCTGTGGCCGCCCAAGACCACTTTTGCGCCCTTGCTCTCTGCGTCTCTGACGTGCTGCTCAACCTTGTCGATCGCCTTGTCATGAATGAGCGGGCCGTGTGTGACGTTCCCGTCAAACGGGTTGCCGACTTTGAACTCGCGCACCTTGGCGGCGAATTTGGTGGCAAACTCGTCGTAGACGCCGCGCTGCACAAAGATGCGGTTGGCGCATACGCAGGTTTGACCCGAGGAGCGGAACTTGGATGCAATGGCCCCTGCCACGGCTAGGTCGACATCGGCATCGTCGAAGACGATGAAAGGCGCGTTGCCGCCGAGCTCGAGGGATAGCTTCTTCAGGGTGCCAGAGCACTGCTTCATGAGGAGCTTGCCGACGGTGGTTGAGCCGGTGAAGGAGATTTTGCGGACGGTAGGGTGGGTGGTCAGGACCTCGCCCACTTTGGGGGTGTTGTTGAGGGCCGTGATGACGTTGACGACGCCCTTGGGGATGCCGGCGCGGTGGGCAAGCTCAGCGAGGGCGAGCGACGTGTAGGGCGTCTCGCCGGGGGCTTTGCATACGACAGTGCAGCCGACGGCTAGGGCAGGCCCGGCTTTGCGGGTGATCATGGCGGCGGGGAAGTTCCATGGGGTGATGAGCCCGCAGACGCCGACGGGCTCTTTGATTGTGAAGACGCGGTTGCCCGGGACCGACGATGGAATTGTATCGCCATAGATGCGCGGCGCTTCCTCGCTGAACCACTCAAAGAAGTTGGCCGCGTACGTCACCTCGCCCTTGGCGTCGGCCGTCGGCTTACCATTCTCCCAGGTGATGAGGGTGGCCAGGTCATCAGCGTTCTCAACCATGAGGTCGTACCATTTCCGGAGCAATTTGGAACGCTCGCGTCCTGTCCTGTGGCGGAACTCTTCAAAGGCGGCCTCGGCGGCTTCGATAGCCTTTTCTGTGTCCTGGGCGTCAAACTCGGGACAGGTGCCAATGAGTTGCCCCGTGGCTGGGTCTAGACCGGGCGTGAGTATACAGAGCCAGGCAGGCTGAGACTGGCAGCGTCAGACTGACCGTGGACCTCAAATGTCTTGCCCGACTTGGCCTTCACCCACTCGCCGTTGACGTAGCACACATCTTGCTTGAACAGGGATGGGTCTCTGAGCTATCCAGTGTTAACCGCCGGGTGCTCGCAGGTACGATAACCTGGACCATATGCTTGAGTTACCTTGGGCGCCATTGTGGACGATAAGCGTAGGGATGGGTTGACGATGAATGGTAGTGCTGACCGCCGGAACTGAGACCTGGCTACTGCAGCCCGCGAGGCGGTGGAAAAAAGAGTTTTTTGTAGGAAAGCCATCCTAATAAGAGGCAGCGACGACACGGGATGCGACCGTAGGTGGTGCAATGAGGAGACGGCTCCGCAAGTGCGGAGGCCCGAGGGACGGGATGCCAAGCGCGAGTTAGATCGGGTGGTCGTCGGCTTTGGGATGATAACCTAGGTAGGCCGGCTGCATGAAGGGGTTACGGTAGGTAATTGTCTGAAAGCTGAGCTCATTAAATGGAGATTGTGGGATTGGATTGGATGAATTCGAGGCCGAATTTGACAAATTTTGTCAGAACTCCTACCCTTACGCATTTGGCAGACACCCAGCTGGTGTCGCTGCTTTCAAGTTTGGATGACGTCGTTGGATGCGGTTGCCAATGTGCCGCGGTTCAGTTGGCTGATAATCAGACGAGGTCCGCCCGGCCCGGCATCTACCCGAGGTGGAGAATCGCCGGTGCTTAAAGTTGGCAAGGGCAGGAGCGCCGTGGCGTCTGTCTGGCGTTCCTGTTCTAAAGCAATGATTCTGAAGATCAGTCTAGGAATGGCTTGTAGAACTTTTTAGGTATTTCGAATTTTGCAGTTTTCGCTTATCATTGCTAACTAATTCTCAAGCCACTTGACTGTTTTCTTGCAGCTTGCCTGGGCCAGATCCCTCGCTTGGAGATGCCCGCATCGGCCGTCAGATGCCCACTAGTTATTTCCCCGCATCTGCCCCCGTGCATCGGGGTACCTAACGGGGCACAAAGGTGTGTGACACCCCTAAAAATCCCCTGCCAAGCGAATCTTGCGGAATAAACACTTCTACGGTAACCATATAGATGGGCTCGACTGAATCGAACTCTCGCCTTAGCTGGTCTATTTCTAGGCAGTCACGCTATGTTATGTAGTACGGAAGTTACTTTTATCGGCACGAATCTTGACTCGAGTGCAGTACTGTACTTCTCTGCTGGCCCAAGTGGCTTGTTTGGCGTTGTCTCAAACCTCACCGACAGCAACGTTCCCTTTGGTCCCATCACCGTGCTCGCGACGTCGATCAGTTCATTTAGCCCACATGCCAGCCACTCACCGTGCGCACACGGAATTCAACGCGGCATGCCCGTACCACAGCGTCAGCGGCTGCTATGTTTGAAGGAGTCTTGTGAGTCGTGGCCCCGCTGCCCATGCATCTTTTTGGCCGAGATCATGGCCGATTGCTGGAAGACCTCGCACGCGGACAGGCGAGGAGCTTAGTGCGATGGCGATTGGAGATGAATGACAAACAAGAAGGGAGGAAGAGCGGGCGTGTATATGATAGCAAGTCGTCCTGCGTGCCTTAGACGACACCATCATCGAATCGCTTTCGATGCGCATTGTGCAACATGCATATGTCCAAGATGAGATTGGTCACTTTTCTTTACGCCTTGGCCGGTCCGACGCTCGTCAGGTCAGAGTATACCGTGGCAAGCTCAGCAGCAAGCAATGAAGTCTTTGATGGCTATGTGAGCTATAGTATCGAGTTCTCGAGCTTCCCCGACTTCGCAGGTAGGCGTCTGCAACTCTGCATCGTGAACTCCTTCTGAGTCTAGCAGGGAATAACTCGCACCCAAATACCTACTCGGACACCCTCCTCGAAAACATTGGACACATCATCGGCACCAAGCCGTACATCCGGGTCGGCGGCAACACTCAAGACTACGCCCTCTATGACGCATCTCTGCCGTACGCCCTCAACGGCACCTTCGAACCGGCACGGTCCGAGGACTATCCAACGACCATAACCATTGGGCCTTCGTATTTTGAATCTTACAACACATGGAAGCACGTCAAATTCTGCCACGGCTTCAACCTCGGTCTCGGCGCAAACAGGTCCAGTGGTTGGCAGACCCTTCTGGACACCGTTCCGCTGGCTTGCAAAGCTTTGGGCGGCGGGAAACTGTATATCTGGGGGTACGGCAACGAACCAGACCTGTACTCCACGTCAGCCCAAGGCCCTGTGAGACCAGCCGATTGGAACGAGAGCAAATATGTCTCCCAATGGCACAATGGCACCAGGCAGATAAACGCCCTCCTTGAAGAGCACTGCCCAGAGCTTGCGGATGAAGACCATTATGGCTACATGGCGCCCTCATTTGCCGGTAACGGAAACCGCTTGAAAGCCCCCGTGGCTTGGGCAGCAGGCCTGAATGATAACAACAATGTCAACCTGTTCTCCACTCACAAGTACTCACCTTCTCGACCTTCACGAGTATCATCAGCCACTGACTTTCCCCAGCTACATCAGCGGTGCGACCACCCCCGGCGTGACCCTCCAGGGCACGCTCATGAATCACGCCGTGACCAAACGCGCCGTCAACGCCCATGTCACCGAGTACAACACCATTCTCTCACAATCTTCGGGTCCGGTCCCGCCCATGATCTTCGGCGAGACGAATTCTCTCTACAACCAAGGCCGCCCAGGCCTTTCCAACACCTTCGGCGCTGCCCTCTGGGGCGTCGATTTCAATCTCTATTCGGCCTCGGTCGGCTTTAAGCGGGTGCACATGCATATGGGGACGAATTACCGGGTACTTCTTCTTCCTCTCCTGCTATTGCCCTTCTAACCCGTGATTGTGGCTACTACAGTACGCGGCATGGCAACCAGTCTCCACTGACCTGACCGCCATCGGCACCAAAGCCCCCTACTACGGCTCCATCGCCGTCGCCGCTGCGCTAGGCAACCGCCCAGCCACTGTCGTGGAGATCCCCCTCGACTCCCAAACCTCGGGCTCTTCCCTCCAGCCAGAGGCAGCTTATGCAATCTACACTTCCGGTACGTAACCCAAATTTTTGACTCCCCATTCCTTTCACCACTCTCGGCAAACCATAGCCTCTTTCCCCTGCTTCACCCCTTCCTTCATCCAAGCCTACCCCCCCCCTCCGCCGCCCCCCAACCAAATCCCTTCTACCCTAACACCCCTTCTCCCACCCACTCCAAAACAGCAAACATCACAAACCAACATACTAACAGCCAGCCCAGGCGGAAAACACCTCTCCCGCCTCCTTCTCCTCAACCTCCGCTCCTACAACACCACCGCATCCGGCGCCGGCCTCGACCCCCTCACCAACCCGCCGCCACGCGGCCACGTTGAATACACCTTCCGCCTGCCCGCCACCATCCTCGCCGGCAGCGCGGCGCCGCTCCGCCGGCTCATGGCCAACGGCAGCGACGCCATCACGGGCATCACCTGGGACGGGTGGAGCTACAATTATGAGCTGGACAAGGGCCGGCCGGTGAGACTGCACAATGTGACGGTTGGGGAGACGGTTGTGGTGGGCGAGGGCGGGGTCGTCAAGGTCAAGGTGCCGGATGCGAGCGCGGCTATGCTGGAGCTTGGGGGGTGTCATGTCAAGGGAAGGAGGCAGGGGAGGGGGTGGCTTTGGTGAGACAGTGGGCTGTTTGGATGGGAGGCGGGATGGGGGGACTGTGGGAGGAGGTGGTGTATGTTTTCATGATGTGTGATAATTGATGACTGATGGGTTCTCTCATGTTGAACACGATTAGTTGTGGGAAGGCCAAAGGACGTCATTGGATAGCTGCTTCGAGTGTATCAACTACACTGGACTGAACCGAGATATCATGTCATGACTACCTTGAACCCCGGACTCCGTGACCGATAACAAAGGGAGGCCCAACCGCCTTGTGCCGAGCAAAATACAAACTCCGCTTAACCGTTGCGCGAGTCCACAATAAATACAGGCCATTCGGCGTCTTGGATGTCCTAGCCCATCACTATACCTGGGGCGTTTCATCCGTCCCAACCAGCAGAGCAGTGGACGCTACACGGCCCTGACACCCATACTGGGAAAAAAAAGAAAAAACGAAAAAAACCATCCAGATCCAGTAGCATCCGCCCGCCTAGCTATACCGCAGCGGCAATTTCCTATCCAACGTGTGGAACGCCTGCGTGCGCGGGGTGAACGGCACCTGCTGGTTAGGCGGCGTCGGCTGCAGTTCAACAGCGACCCCTTTGTCCTTCTGGTTCGGGACACGAAACTCATCGTCATCATCCGAGTCGTACATGTCGAGCTCCTTGTTAGGGATCATGGCCCAGATGGCAAAGCCGGACTGTGCTGCGTAGATGGCTCTGGAGATGGTATTAGTCCCACGTCCATGGTCGAAGAGTGGTGGATGAGAAGGGCTCACAGCATGAAGACCGTCACGGCAAACGTCCCCTTCGCCATTTGGCAGCTCTTGACTGCGTTGTATGGCCTCGCAACGTCGCAGCCCAGCCGGATGTACCAGGCAACGGGACTCGGGTACCGCGAGTCGGCATAGTCGGGGCCGGCCTGGCCGTAGACGCTCGCAGAGTAGAGAGCCGTCAAAGAAAGACCGACTATGGTGCCAAGAATGGGATAAAAGACTTTCATGATGGTCGCAATCATTTTGGCGAGAAGGACGAAGAGGGAGACAACCGAGATGGCGACATTGTAGTTTGTTAATCTGGTCCAAAGTCAGTTGGCAGGGGCAATAAGCATCCTGTCCCAGGGTTGTTCACTCACGTCTGTGACCACACGAAAGGGATGGCGGGCAATGGCTCGTGGTTGGCGTAGGCGTAGAGGATCATGTTGGGATTTGAGTTCAACTTGTTCTCAAAGCCGATGCGCCAGAACAGCGTCCGGAAGGCATCGGGCTGCTGGAGGCCGAAGAGAACCAGCAGCGCGACGATACCGGCCAGCTCCGGAACCATGCCCCAGTACAGGGGCGCCTTGGCCCTCCATGGCCGATGGAGGATCCTGTAGGTGCGTGCCATGTCTCGCTCGTTCGAACTTCGGTGCCGTTTAGGGCCTCGTCACAATCGTCCCCCTCCGGTCGGGCTTTTCCCGGTCTGCGGGGTTGTGTCGTCTCACTCTCTCGAGTCCGTCGCGGTGCCGCTCTTGGCAGTCAAGGTCCGCGCTGAATGCCGGGAGCCGCTGAGGACCGGCTCACATTGAAGCCCGTCGCAATTGGTTTTTGGGTGAGGAGCGCTGCTCCAGCTGTCCGTTCGTCGGCGACAGCAAATACCGCGATTAACCCCTTTGAAGTTTGCTCAGGTTCGCGATCCGGGACAAAGAAGAGGGGGGCGGCAGCAGGGATTTATTTCGAGGACTGCACCCCCATTTCTTTGCGCTCGCGCCGACGCTGGCTAGCCGTGCTGCCGCCCACGACATGGCAGACGCCCCATTCCGAGCAGCCTGAAGATGCGGGTGGCAGGTCAATCACAGCTCGACATCCAATGAGAGGGCCAAGGAAGTCTTGGTTGTGGCAGCGTGTAAGCGCCCGCCTGTCCAATCCCAAGGGCGATACGCAGAAGCGAGGAACGAGGCGACAGCTGCTGCTGAACCGGCCGACCTGTAAGAGGCTCCCCCTGGCAGCTGGCGAGTCTCACCCACCAGACGCTGCGCGATGCCGCCAGTGAACCGCATTGGGACGGGCGCTGCGGCCGCTGCCGGTTGATCCGTGATGCAAAGTCCTTGTTCACCAGGCGGGCGCCTCGTCGGTGGCAGCACGATCTCAGCACACCATCCTGTAGTCATTCATGGTTCATGGCCATGGACGAGCGCAGTAGGGTCTTGCCCTAAAATGCGATGCGGAAAGGACCGAACAGCTGGCTCTGGAGATCACCGGATCGTGCCGGGGCTTCAGCTGAGCGGGGGACTGGACGATCGCCAACTTACTTTTACCATCCCTTTTTGTGATTGATTTCGATGGGCTCGGCTGGCGGCCGCTTGTCGGTGGTCTGTGTGTGGCTGCAGCGGCCTGCCGCAGCCACTTTTCGCTGGTTCGCTCATTGCATCGAGATGGCTGAAGCTTCCCCACATCCGCAATCCAGCGAGAAACTTATCTCGCCCGTCGTGCTGCAGGCCCCCAACCCATTCCCGCTGGTTTGTTGCTTCATCATGCACAACGAGAAAAAGGGTTTGGAGATGGCGTGCAAAAGTGGAGGCTTTCACAAAATACACGTGTACTTTCCCGCAACGTCGGCTTCCGAGTGGCAGAGCGGAACAAACTCCGATCCGTCGGGTCTGACGTGATATCATCGATCGAGTTGCAATTGCCTACAGTAACTAGCCAACTCCGTGATGCTATTACTAGTTTCGTAACGTTAGTGTTGCTGCCGTTGTCCCAGGCCGCGGATTTATGGACCTAAATGCTGCCGATTCCCGAGAGGCACTTCTTGCAGTGCCGTCGATCGATTGCCCGCAAGCAGCAATGGCTGCCGGAATCATCGATCACTGCCTCTTTGAACGATCTGTGCTAGTCACCGATGGGAATCGCGGAATCCCGCTGGTGCGGCGAATGGCAATTGCTTCTCGCAAGAAGCAACAGAGCAGTCGAGTGTGTAAAACCAAGGCCATCGCTGATTGGTCTTTCAGTTCGTCTATCTCCTTGTTGATGGAGCCAAGAAATCGGCCCTTCCAGAACGCGAGTTTTGGCACCGTGCAGAGTCACACACAGCCTTTTCCCCAGACCTCAAAACGGTTCGCCCCTCTGTGGGAGACGAGAGCCGCAGATTGGCGGAGGGTCGAGATGGAGCACTGTGCAGTTGAGCTACAGCATACCTAGTTTTTGACCCGCCCGGATTCATCGTCGACGTGCGTCTAGGAGGCCGCCGCGACATGTCTGGATTGTGAAAATCCCCCGCAGGCCTGGGGGTCAACATAAAAATATACTAGGCCAGGAGAAGGGATAAGTAATTCCAGATCTCCATATGATCGGGACTCTGAGAATTGGCTTGAACGTGTTATCTGCTCTACGCTGTATGTCCGTTGAAATGGTGTTGGACTTCGGCAGTGGTGGAGACAACGTAATTGCAAGGGGTCAGTCGCCGCTCCGCAGCGGACCAAATTACACGCGAAAACCCGAAGCTCCAGACCTCTATGGACCGCCAACCCCCTGTCGTCTGCTTGGGGGTTTCGGCTCGCCGCCTTCTGTTCTGGGCGAGCTGTCGAGACTTCCTCGCTGCGATCAGTCCACTTTGATGCGCCGGTTTATGGATCCGTATCCTGCCACCCCTGTGCTGATACCACAACAAAGCCCGTTCCCTCAGGCTCCCACGCTCCGGACCTCAGCGTCTTCACAGTGCATGCCTACATACATACATACCTCCGGCAACGGCCAGTTGAGAGCGATTGGCAAGAACCGCCTAGGCCTCGCCGCAACGGCTCACGCATTGAAGGAGTCCTTCAGTTCCCTTGACGGTAACTATCGTCTATTACTTCCTTACCTTACCTTACATGTACTAGCATGCAGAACATGCAATGCCATGCCATGCAGTGTGTTGCCCAGGAAGTACCTCCCGTACCCGTGTCCGGCCTGGAGAGTTGAGCATTTCTTTGCACCGGACTCTTTCCCCCGCGAAAACCGAAGACCCTTCCTTCCTTAGCCTGGCGACTAATTTCGCATGACTCCCACGCGGCCACACTCGCTCACTCACTCAACGGCCTGCCGCTGTGTCAAACTTACCCTTAGCTGCCTACTTCACCCTCCACCCACCACACTCCCCGTCCGCATTCAGCCGTTTCCGTGTCTTAGACGAACGGAGCACACTTCCAAAAGGTGCCACATGCGACAAATACAAGACAATTATACCCTAGACTATCCGCTTCACCCCCAACCAGGCCCGCCCCGGCCCGCCGACCTCGACCATCGTCAGGGTCCTCATATTTTTTTTTCTGCTTGCCGCTGGCCAATGGGCCCGCTGCTGGGCTTCGGTCAGGTGCCCAAGTCCCTGCTCTCTGCCGGTAACGGGTCGTTGTCTGTTTCTGGAGCCATTGTTGTGAATCCTGGTGGCGGACTCTGACAGCCGCCGCCACTCTTCTCTCAGTCCACCATAGCAGCTTAGGTCAGGAACAAGCGAGTGCCTCGGTAGCGCGCCCCCTTTAGGGAGAGCGTTGAGACGCGCCTGTTGATCCTGCAGTGGCTTCATTCGGGTATGACACTGGACGACCAAGCTGAGCGTTGTATTTCTCCTCCACGAGCCATTGTTCTGGGTTCGCAGCCCACCTCTCCCCACCAGCTCCGCCCTGGTTCGCCCGGCCCGTTGCCTACCAACGGCTCGCCAGCCCCCCTCGCTCATTCCGCACGGGACACCAGCGGCATCAATAGCAGCGGCAACACCAGCAGCAACACCAGCAGCGGCAGCGGCAGCAACCATCCCCTACACGGGCCCCTCCCGGCGACCGAAAAACGAGACGGCCAGTCGACCCGGACGCATGATATTAGCCGGCATGGTTTGGCAGCGCACTTGTTGACACGCAAAATCTCTGGGCTCGGCCTGTTTCCATCCGGGACCACGGCCTTGCCTGCACACAAGGCTCCGGTTCCCGAAGCGCCGACAAGATCACCACCGGCAGGCCCCTTGGGAAAGAGGCACTCGGCAACGGACAAGAGCGCCCTGCGCTCCCTCGGATCGCCGACCAAGAAACCCCGGCTCGTGGCTCCCGGGAGTCTCACGCTCCCGCCTTTGGACGAGGCCGCCCCTGTACAGCGGTCAGCCGTGGCATCGCCACTCTTCTTTTCGAGCTCGCCGAGACATATGCTCAACCGGGCCCCCAGCTTCCCGACACCGGAGGCGGCGCCGTCCATCATGGACGACCACGAGAATTCCGATGGAGTGACCACGCTCCGCTTGCCGAAAGGCCAGGTCAGCGCAACAAGTCCCGCAAGGTCTTCGGGTACTCCACGTAGCTGGTCATCGACCGAACTCTCCAGTTTATCGCGCAGCCCCGACGGTTGGCCACAGCCGTCCATCGTCCAGCTGCTCCAAGGGATAGGGGTAGTTGAGGTGCTGGAACAAGACGAGCGGCCGACCTTTATCATTGATCTCAACGACCCGGGGAACTTTGGCCAGGGCCCTCTCCATCTGGTCTACGCAAATGTCGCGCTGAGGACGGCGCCCGACCTCCTGGGCCTGTTGCAAATCGACCCGGCAGACTCGGGGCACAACGCTGAGTTCTCTGAATTCAAGGCCTGGGCGGTCAGTTTGGTGCGGGATAAGGCGGCGCCGAACGGCGGTCCTTGGTCTACCACTTATGCGGGATTTCCATGGACCTGCTCGACGCTTCGGAGGCGTTTCCGGATTATTCGTGGGTACCAAAACAAAACCTTTGAGGACACGCCAACATCATCAAGTCAAACACATATAACTCAGGACTCTCCAGCCACGGAATCGAGGTTAAGCGGGCCATGGACAGGTCAAGGGCGCGAGCTACCCAGGGAGCGCAGCGACTACTTTGGCGTGGCTGGGCAGGCGCATGTTCGTTCTCATTCTGAACCCCGAAGCCGGGCCGAGTCAGCCGCGGACACGGTCATCCGGCCCTTTGACGACCTGGCACTGGCCACCCCTCCGTTACGGACAACGTTCGACTGGACACGGATTCCCATCGACGACCCCAACCTGCCTGCCCACCATCAGTTCGCACGATCGGTCGACTGGGCGTCCACCTCGCTCGGCCCCATAGAATTGTGGCCGCTCGAGCTGCGCCTCATGACGAGCATGATTATGGGCAGCCCACACCCGGCGGCGCTCTACTGGGGGGAAGACTATGTCGCTATTTATAACGAAGCTTACATCACTCTTGCCGGCCAAAAACATCCCCAGCTGATGGGATCGCGATACCGAGATGCCTGGCCTGAGATTTGGGACGAGATTAAATCAGTGTTCGATGCCGCCTGGAATAGTGGATATGCGACAATGAAAAACGATGACACGCTCTTCATATCACGCCACGGGTACATGGAGGAAACGTTTTTCAACTGGGCGATCATCCCGTTGGTAGGAGCTGACGGGACGGTGGTGGCTCTCTATAATCCAGCCTTTGAAAATACACGGCGGAGGATTGCTGAGCGGAGGATGCTAACGCTTCGCGAAATTGGCATCAAGACAGCCCAGGCCCGTGACGTGAAGAGCTTCTGGGCCCAGCTACAACGGGGCCTGGAATACAACGAACTGGATGTGCCCTTTGCCCTCATCTACTCGGTCGGCGAAGACAACGAGAGCGAAGTCTCGTCCTTGAATTCAGGGAGCCTCGCACACCCCCCGCAGATTGTGCTGGAAGGATCCATTGGCGTTCCTGACGGCCACCCCTGCGCCGTTACCTCGATAGACTTGCGATTCAGCGACGAGGGGTTCGCTCCGTACATGCGGGAATCGATGGCGCACTCAGCTATTCCCGTCGTTCTCAGCCAAAAGGACGGGACACTCCCAACCGCATTACTCGAGGGCGTCTCGTGGGCTGGGTTTGGAGATCCATGTCGGACTATCGTTGTATTCCCGGTGCACCCCACGACCGCAGGTGACTCGGTGGTTGGGTTTGTCGTTTTGGGCGTAAACCCAAGACGCCCGTATAATGCGGAATACCAGCTGTTCGTCAATCTTCTCTCCCGTCAACTCGCTACTTCGTTGGCGTCCGTCGTTCTGTTTGAAGAGGAGATCAGGCGCGGACAGAAGGCTGCCCGGCTGGCTGCGCTCGACCGGCAAGAGCTGTCGTTGCAACTCCATCTTCGGACACAAGAGGCCGTCGAGAGCGAATACCGGTTTACAAGGATGGCCGAATTTGGGCCGGTTGGCTTGTTTATTGCGGACGGCCATGGGCACATCAATTACTGCAACGAGATGTGGTACAGGATCTCTGGGCTCCCGAGAGACGCCAGTACCTTCGCCGCGTGGATGCAGAGTATTCGGGACGAGGATCGGCCGGGCACGGATCTTGCGTGGCGGCGCCTCGTCGAGGACAAGATTGCCGTGACGCATGAGTTCCGATTCAAGGGCTCGAGGGAACTGATAGACGGCCATTGTGTCGACGTTTGGGCGCTGATGAGCGCGTATCCCGAGAAAGACGAGACCGGAGGACTCAAGAGTATATTCGGCTGTATCACAGATATCTCGCAACAAAAATGGGCCGAATCTGTTCAGAAGCAACGGCGGGACGAGGCGGTTGAGATGAAGCGCCAGCAAGAGAACTTCATTGACATAACGAGTCATGAGATGCGAAACCCGCTGAGCGCCATCCTGCAGTGCGCCGACGAGATTTCGTCAGGCCTGAGTCAGTACAGGCACGGGGAACCCTCGACCCGCGACCCTGGCGTCATGGACGCCTTGGTTGACAGCTGCGTGGAGGCGGCCAGTATCATCTCACTCTGCGCGAACCATCAAAAGCGAATCGTGGACGACATCCTGACCCTGTCTAAGCTCGACTCAAATCTGCTGCTCGTCACGCCTGTTGATGTGCAGCCTGTCGCGGTGGTACATGATGTACTCAAGATGTTCGAGACCGAACTCAGCTCAAACGGCATCGACGGCAAGTTGACGATCGAGCAGTCGTACCAGGACTTGGCCGTCGACTGGGTCAAAGTGGATCCTTCACGACTACGCCAGGTGCTCATCAACCTGATGACCAACGCCATCAAGTTTACACAAGGCCGGCCGACACGTGCAATCGTGATCAGTATTGGTGCGTCCAAGGACGTGGTGGACGAAGAGGACGGCCTGTTGTACATTCCTCCACGGCAACCAGACCAGGAGGATTTTACCGACGAGGCCGACTGGGCTGATGGCGAGAAGATCAACCTCCACTTCGCTGTCACCGACACAGGCCCAGGGTTGGACGACGACGAGAAGCAGATCCTGTTCCATCGGTTTAGTCAAGCAAGCCCCAGGACTCACGTCCAATACGGCGGCTCCGGCCTGGGGCTCTTCATCTGCCGAACATTGACGGAGCTGCAGGGTGGCCAGATCGCGGTACAGTCGGAAAAAGGGCAAGGAAGCACCTTTGCTTTCTACATCAAGGGCCGGAAATCGAGCCATCCGCAAGCCAGCCCACCGGATATCACTCCTACACCCAGCGACACACTTCCTCTGCCGTCTCCTATAACGCTCACACCTATAATAGAGATACCGTCTCCCGCCAGGCCTGCCACCCCTGCGAAGGAAGTTGTCCAGCCGCCACCGCTTCCGCCGCCGTCACCGCTGAGGCAGCCCGAATCCTGCAACCTCGACATCTTGATAGTCGAGGATAACCTAGTGAACCAAAAAGTCTTGAAGCGGCAGCTGCAGCTCGCGGGGAGCAACACCTACGTCGCCAACCACGGCGGCGAAGCCTTGGCTGAGCTCAAGCGTTCCCGTTTCTGGAACGGAGGCGCTGCGGCGGCGGCTACGACAGCGACGACAGGGACGATAGTGACGACAGTGACAACAGAGAACGAACCGCCCGGGCCGTGTCCGACGGACCCTGCGGCGCCTGAGGAGGACTGCAGCATCGACAACAACAGAAACATCTCGGTTATCTTGATGGACCTTGAGATGCCCGTCATGGACGGCATCAGCTGCACCCGCGAGATCAGACGGCTGGAGCGGGAGGGTGCCATCACGCACCACATACCCATCATCGCCGTTACGGCTTACGCGCGGCCGGAGCAGGTGGAGCATGCGAAGGCCGCTGGCGTTGTAAGTTCTGAGATTCTTTGACATAGCCACTGTTACTGACCATGCTGTGTCTTGTAGGATGGCGTGATTTCAAAGCCCTTCCGCATTTCCGAACTGATACCCAAGATCGAGGAGCTGGTCGTCAAATATAATGCCGCGCCGAAACCGTGATGCTGCTGCAACCGACGGGAGACGACGGGATCGCTTTGA
Source organism: Chaetomiaceae sp. B2702 (assembly GCA_023628455.1). NCBI lineage: Eukaryota > Fungi > Ascomycota > Sordariomycetes > Sordariales > Chaetomiaceae > Chaetomiaceae sp. B2702. Next base: position 419,774 of record JAMAKP010000012.1, on the reverse strand, counting down.
AGCGAGGGAATTATCGTTATTGATACCCGATTTCTGGGAATGTCGGTGTTGAACGCGCTGTTGCGTTTGGGATGAATGGGGTATGCGGGATGGCTCATAGGAAGGGAAAAAACAAGGATATGATGGAGAGAGGGGGGGGGAGGGGGGTCTTTAATTGATTGACATGCTGGAGCATATATTTTCTTTATATCTCTCCAAGCGTGGCGTGAACAAAAGATAGTGTGGCGTTCTGTGATATCTGTGGTTTCTGCCACGGCTGCGTTTGGGGGTTAGAGCACATGATGGTTGGGAGCCGCGGTGTTTTGGAGTCCCGTGTTCGGTGAATGGGGGGATATACGCTGAGGAAGGATGAAGAAGGAAGTGGACGGACGGTAACTATACCACCTGGCAATGTGTGGGATTCGGAGTTGAGGCTTGGGCTGGGCCCGTGCGGAAGGATGGAGGACGGAGGACGGAGGACGGAACATGAAAGACTGGCGACGGGAGACGGGAGACGGGTGAAGAGCGATACGTGAGCATAGACAGACCGTGATAATGTCTACTCTACCTTTGCCCTACCCTACCCTACCCTACCCTGCCCAATTGATGCGATCGTCCAAGTTGCCACCTTCGCCGCCATCCACCGTATCCCTCTGTAAACGGGTGACGGTCGTGTGATGGTGGTAAACCACTGAACGCATCAAAGTAGGTCATGGATCCGCCTATCTTTGCTGAAAAAACTGGAATGGCCGTGCTGACGTGGGTTTCTTGCTTCGTAGTCCGGTTTAACTTATGACTTCAGTCTCACGAAGTTCGTTCCCATACAGGAAACTGTCGAGTCCCGTGTTACGATGCATGGAATTGCGAGCCGTCGAGCGTGTGATTGTGGCACAGCCACTGCGCAGAAACGCCCCGATGCTCAAATTCGCCATGTTGTGGTATCACAGGTCGGTGGGTTGTTCAGTTGAAAGACATCATGACTGGCCTATGCTGCAGCAGTGACCAAAACGGTGCCGTTTGGTCTGTTACTTGTTTGGCGAGGCATGTGAACAAATGATGAGGGATCTGTGTCGTCGGGGATTGGAATGGTCTTAGCCCACGTGAGTGTTTTTAGTTTTGGCAACACGGCGGTCATGTCAACAAAACACCGCACATACAAGTCACCATGTTCTTCAGGGGCAAAGCTTAGATAAGCGAACTCAACACGCGAGAGGTATATTATTAGCTATTAGCGAGTCCAGCTTAGGTCCGTCCTCCCCCGATTCTCACCCTAGGTGGTGAGAATCGAGGACAGGAACACCCGTCCGATGATTCCCCGACAACATCACCACAACACCGCAGCCCCAAATTTTTATCATTTTTTGTGATTTTCATCTCCCATCATCCTCGTCCTTCTCATCAGACAGACAGACCCAAAGCCAACCTAAACGACTGTGCCTTCTCTTTGCCGAGAGAGGATAGGCGGGGTATACTCTGGGTATCAAAAACATTGAAACAGAAAAGAGCACGGAAACAGCATGTACCTCGCGAGTTAAGCAGGAGAAGCAATAGAAACAGAAGCCATCGGCAGCAGCACGACAGAAACAAGGTGTGCACGTGCCACACCGGTTGTCGCCTTCGGTCGTGCGCAGCCAAAAGCCGAGGGGTATCAGAGAACCAATCTTGACTTGGGTATCTCGAAATGCACATCCGAACCCGACCGAACCCGATGGGTAAAGGTAAAAATGAGGGTGTTATATGCCTCTCATGGTGGCGTGCGTTGGTGGGAGATTCGCTCTAATTTGTTTTCCGGTCGTACTTCATCTCCCGTCCGATCCGATGCTCATGATCATGACAAGCCGGACCTCACACGGCGGACCGCGTCGCTTCCTAGGCGGTAGCGGTCACAACTGGGGTGGTCTCAAGGGGCTTCGCAGGAACTTCCTCCTCGGCAGCCGCAGGGGCAGCAGCGGTGGCCTCAACCTCAGCGGGCTTGGCGGTTTCCTCGCCGGCAGGCTCGTCGGCCTTGGTCTCGGCCTCGGTCGCAGGGATGGCAGGAACAGCAGGGGTCTCCTCAGCCTTCTCCTCGGCCTTCTCCGTTTTCTCGGCCTTGCTCTTGCCCTGGAAATGTGTTAGGCTCATCTGCCTCTCGAAATGTAGGCCTGCGCACTTTGACAACATACCTTGATAGTGGCGCGGAGCTTGGAGAAAGCAGAAGGAGACTTGGGCTTCTCAGCCTCCTCATCGGAGGATGAGGCCTCCTTCTTCTTGCCGAAAGCAAACGGCAGCGAGCTCTTGCGCTTGTCGCTCTTGACCTCCCTCTTGGTCTCGCCGTTGGTGGCGGCAGCGACCTCCACGGTCTCGGTGGGGACAGTGGCAGGAGAAGCAACCTCAGTGGAGAGGGGCTCGGTGGTCTCGACAGCCGGGATCACAGGAGCGGTCTCAGCGACGGCCTCGGTGGTGGAAGGAGTCTCCTTGGCGGCAGCAACCTCCACGGGGGCAGCAGCCTTCTTCTTGCCGAACGAGAGGTTGCTGAAGATGCTTCGAACCTGTCAGCAAATATGCTCGGTTGACATAAATACATCGGTGGCGCTTACCTGGTGCGCTTCACGTGAGCGGGGCGAACCTCGGGCGTCTCCTTCTTCTCATCCTCCTTCGCCTCCTCGGCCTTCTCCTCAGCCTTGGCCTCGACAGCAGGCTCGGTGGTGACAGGAGCGGCAACAACGGCAGGCTCGACAGCCGTCTCGGCAGCGGGAGCCTCAACGGCGGCGGCAGCGGCAGCGCTGGTCTCAGCAGCCGGGGCCTCGGCTTCAGCGAGCTTGGGCTCAGTGGTCTCAACAGGCTTCTTCTCCTCCTTCTTGCCGAGGAAGTTGCCAAAGATGGAGGTGCGCTTGCGGCTAGCCGAGCGGCGCTTGGGCTCCTCCTTTTCGGTCTTCTCGGCCTTCTCCTCCTCTTGCTTAGGCTCCTCCTTGGCAGGCTCGGCGGCAGGGGTCTCGGTGGCAGCCACAGCAACCTCCTCAGCGGCGGGGGTGGTCTCCGCAGCGGCGGGCTCGGCAGCAGGAGCCTTCTCCTCCTTCTTGACCGGGGTGGGCTTCAGGCTCTCCAGGGTCTTCTTGTAGGTTTCCGACTCGGTGACAGTGGCGGCAAGCTCCTTGGCCTCGGTGATCTTGGCCTTCAGCTGAGCAACCCAGTTGTCACGCTCAGCAGCACTGGAAGCCTTGAAGGTGTGCTTGTGGCCCTTGGCGGTGAAGTGGAACTTGTTGGAGCCATCGACGGCGGGCTCAGAGGCATCGGCCTGGGTAACGGGTCAGCTCAAGAAACGGCGAATCACAAAAGTCAATTGACGCACCAGGTGGATGGCACCATGAGGTGCAGCCTTGTCGCCCTTTTCACTGTAGAAGAGGAGACCCTTGCCAGTCTCGGCGGCCCACGAAGTGACATGGTTGGCAACGTCGGCAATTTTGTCGGCCTTGAACGAGGTGATTGACTTCAGATCGACGGGTTCAGTGCCGAACCAGAAGAGCTGCTTCGTGTAGAGGAAGTTCCTAGGCATGCATTAGATCGCGGCATTATCATCGCCGGCGAGTCGCAAAAGACATACTTGGGGAAGTTGGCGCCCTGGCCCTTGTGCTCGAGGTGGCCCTCCTCAACGGGCTTGACCTCCTCCTCCTTCTTGGCCTCCTCGGCCGGAGCGACAGCCGCGGTGGTCTCGGTGGCGACGGGAGCCTCGGTCTCAGCCGCAGGAGTGGCCTCGACAGCAGGGACAGCGGCCGTCTCAGTGGTGGCGGCAGCAGTAGTAGTCTCGACGACGGGCTCGGCGACCGGAGTCTCCTGGGGCACCTCGGCGGGCTTTTGTGTGTCGGCCATTGTGTTTTTTTCGGGGGGTTGCTTGACAGCAGGGTATCTCAAGAAAATTAGAAAACGGGTATCGGGTATCACGAAGAGAGCAAGAAAAAACAGGTGCCTTGTGTGTGACGAATTATTATCACGGCGTGGCCTGCACTGGTGTTCTTGGGGAGGGGTATCGCAGAAAAATCTCGGCGGCGAGACGAGTTGTGTGCAAGGGGAAAGAGAGAGAAAGAGAAAGAAGGTCGTGCCGCGTGATGGTCCGCCGGGCTACTTATTTCAGCACGAGGCAGGTCACGGTTTGGCTCTGGCTCGTGTGTGATGGGACGGGAACGGGGAACCCACTGCGAAACGGCAACGGGCATGGCTTCCAAGCAGGCCCTGGCTGCCTGCCCTCGCGCTCTGAATGGCTGCTTTCTGGTCTTGTCCCCCAAAACGGAAGCAGGCCCTGTGCGGCAACGATTCACGGATGCCCCAATCACCTTCCCGGGAATGCGCGGCGGTGGGCCCCTGAAAGCAGAACAAAGGGGGCGCGCAACGGCTCGTCAATGGGGCCAAGCTCGAGTTGCTAGGAGAAGACGAAATTGCTTCTGACCGTTCTTGGACAGGGATCCAAGCTTTTCCCTTGCACGCGCTCGAGCTGCAGCCCACCGCAGCCCACTGCAGCTCACTAAAGCAGCTCAAGACCCACAAAGGCTGCAGCTCCAATGGCCAGTGCACCTCCGGGGTTTGTGTCAGCCCACAGGAGAGGGGGGTACTTTGGCTGCAAGTACCGGCATGTTCGCTGCCGGCCGAGCTGCTCGCTGCAGCAGGTTCTGAGCCCCACTGATGCTCGCCTGATTTTCCGCTATGTGGTCCGCCAGGGTGCCTGCAGAGGACGTCTGGCCCGTGTTGAGGTGACTTCGCGTGCTCGTCTCGTCCGCCAGGATGTTTCCTGTCTCCTTTGCCGATCCAGTTTTCCAGGTTACCCTCATCAAACACCATCCCCTATCAATCTCAGCCGGCCGTTCGACCATTATAAGCGCCGTTGGCGTGCGCCAACCCGCCTTAGCTGACTGTGAGATATTGACTATTTTCATTGCTCAACTGGCAGCTTTGTAACCATTTAGAGACGACCGGAGGGCTCTGTAACTTGGGATTTCCTCTAAGGCTCCCCCTCCTACACATACCTACCTTGGTACCTCAGGTACCTACATACGGCGCATAAAACAGTCTGCCATGCTCCTGCAAACTGTGCGGATGTTTGTGGGCCACTGCCGACATCCACCGCTCCACCCATTGAAATTTGGCTCAGACGTTATTTGAACGTAATCAATTCAGGATCCACCGTTTCCAGTGACTCTCCCGTTAGCTTGCCCTTTTCGCCTCCGGGAACACGAAAGCCCACATGATAATTCGGTTCCAACGATACGCCCTGACAGCTGCCGGGAACAGCTCCGATTCTTTCATCGGCCACTGAAAAGGGACAAGAGAGAGATCGGGTTACTCCTGGATTACACCGAGGTGCGACGTTTCGCATCCTTCGACTTGGGATCCAAACAAACAACGCGTTCCTGCATCATCTGCAAGGACGCCCTGTTCCGCAGAACCATTTAATCCATATTCAAACCAAATCCGGATGCGAAACGAGGGTGCGAGAGATGTCGGTGTGCCTCAGATCATCGGCAGAACCCAGGCTCCACCAACGCCGGGGCATCCCCGAGACGCACTCCCACGCTGTGTTCACCCGCTGTCTTTCCTCTCCAGGTTTTCGACAAGCCCACCAGGGCCACCACAGAGACGATACGAAGAGCCGCTTTGCGACGAGTTGCCACCGGCGGGGACGAATCCCTTATACCGATTCTCTCGAGACTTGTGCGCAGCTGACCAGACGCCATCCCTCGTCTCTGGGAGGATGACAATCCGACCGACGGCGTGATTGGCAAACAAAGAGTGGGGCATCAGACAGGCCTAGCATCGGGCGCCTGCACCAGGCTTGCAATTGTGGGCTTGCTTGTTTGGGAGTCTGGGACATGGCACTAACGTTGACTTCTGCCTCTCCGTCGGCATCTTTATCCGTCGTCGCGGCGTTTCTTCATCCAGTGTACACAGCAGAGAGGGCTAACGTTAGTTAGTGTACTCAGAGCTGGCAGGCATCAACAAAGGCCAACATGAAGCCCGTTCCAGCCTCACACCAAGCCAGCCAAGGTTATGCATTGGTCAAAGGGAACCGCATGATTTGATTCCTCACAGCCGCAGTCTGCTAGAGGGTCCCGTGCCGCCCACGCGCGTGCAAGGAAGCAGCTCACAGAGTGATTGGCCTCGAGTAAACTTGCAGTGGGCAGTGCTGCGGGCCCGACATTTGGCTAATTCTTCTCCCGAAGCCCAATTTCGATGCCGGCCATCAGACGTTCAAGCTTTCGAAGGTTTGCAGTCTCCCAGCCGGCAGTGGCTTCCGGCATTGTTCGTCAGATCTACAGTACAGACGCTCAACCGATGTTCAACGGCTTGGTCTCCCCGACGTCCCATCTACTCTTCAGACTCACCGCCCGACGCCGTCTCCTTCGAACGCAAGCGAAGGCTCTTCTTTGATGGTCGCTAGGGGTTGCAGCCTTGGCGGGTCCCTACATGCATCCTGGCCCTGGCCCTGTTGGTTAACTTGCTGAGTATCCACCTCAACCACGATGATCCGTGCCCATCGACGAGTCGATGCTGTCAGATCAACCCCCCTTTTGGCATCACGACAGAAGAACGAGTTTCGCTGCTTCCTTTTCTATTTGCCCCTTACCTATTGTATAGACGCTTTATGGGCCGATCATGAGTACTTTAGTTAGCTGCCTTGCATTTCCTAACAACCAGATTTTGAGTCCCCCTTTGCGCCATGCTCCTCTGGCGATAAGGTGGGAGGCATCTGTGATGTCTCGGGGTCAGACTACGCTAGGCCCCTTTTGTCTTAGCGCCTTAGATGGTCTTGATCCAGATCTTCCAACGTTTCCGCCTGCGGGGCTTCACCCACCCAAGAACGACTGACCGACGGTGAATATTCTCAGCATCGTTTTTGTCCTTGGAGATGCATCCCGCTTTTATTGTCACATCAACCCTCCCTCAGGTGACTCAGGGCGGGGACTGTCGTCCTGTGCCAGGAGATGGCGACATTGGAGCCCATAATGAAGTCTTTGCTCAGCAATCGTCCATCCCAGAGTCTCATTCTAGCTCCGATCACTTCATTCAGCACCTCTGACTCAATCCTGCCTAACTGGGCACGAGCCAGCTAACTGAGCTCACAGCTTGCTCACATATCTCGCCCCTATCGACAACGGCTGGTGCCGGATCTCTTGCAATCCACCCTTCTCCTCCCGATCCAACGCGCACACACCCACACGCCACACACCCACACCAAACAACCTTCTCAGGCTTGCTTTCGCGAATTATGCAGTAGGTACATCATTCCACCACTGGAATTACACTCGATTTTGTGGTTGTGGGGAGCAAACCTCGGCCGAGCTCCCCCTCCCACTCTCACAGCAACCCACCTGACCTCTTCTTCAACCGATCACAGGCCTCCTCCTCCGTTCATGCACGCCACTGCACCGATTGCAGCCCCGACTGGCTGCCCAGAACGCCGCTTGTCGGCCATGTATCCAAGCCCAGCAGTCTGCCGTTGGAAGGGCTGAATCGGATTCCCATTACGGTTCAATCTGCAGTTCCCAAGACTGTTGTTCATTCTTCGCTTCTCATCGATTTGGTCTTTCAGCTCTGGCGAGCGACCGATAACCGATTTGCTCAACTCATCGATTCGGCGAAAGCCTGTCTCTGGACAGGGAAGCCCCTCAATTCCCCAATGGAATTGGATCGCCTGTCGTCCTATCGGGTTCCGGTGCTGCCGCTCAATGCTCGATAATGGAGGGGGGTTGCACGGCGGTGTTCCATTGAGCAGAAGCGGCACGCGACTCGTTGGCGTCCCGGGGCATCCCGTCATCTGTATCACCACAGCCCGGTCCAGATGGTTTGATGCCAGGACCGGAAACGGGACAAAGCTTTGGAAGATCTTATCCTACACTGCACATTGGGAGACGGCGATCGATACCGGAGGGGATTGTCGCCTCGCGATCAAGCGACCCAGTCTTTTCTTTTTACTTGACACGGTCGTTATCACTCTCGCCTTGGGGGCAAGCGCCCTGGGTGATGTGTGCCCCGCACTCAGATACGGTCGACGGCGCTTCGTGTCTACCTTTGCTCTTTTTCAACCCGGCTCAAACCGAGGCATGCCTTACTGTGTCATGCATCGGGCCTTATCAGCAAGGCGGTCAAGTGAGGTTGTCTGGTTGTCCGCTGTGTCTCCTGGCCCAGTTCACATTCTCTCACGCTTCCGTCATGGCCGGGATCCTGGTTGATCTCCTTGATCGATTTACGGTGAGGAATCTCACCGCATCCACCCTGGCCGCCGGTTGTGGCCGACCACGGGTTGCCGGCGCAACAGGAAAACTGCTGGGGAACTGCCCAGCTCAGGGGCCAAGGTTGCTTTTCGGAGGTGACAACCAGGATGTCAACAACGGCCCCCCTTGACCTATTCAGTCATTACCCCTTACCAGCTATCCCCCGGTTTGCTCCTGTGGCAATCAGGGGGTTATTAAGCCGGCTGCACGCTCAGGGGTAAAGATTGGTTTGTCAACACTGGTTCTTCCTTGCCCCAAAGATGACTATTTACTGGGCTTCCGGGCACTCGTCACCGGCGAAACTGGATGTCTTCGGCCAGGTAAGTCCACGTTCCTACTTTTGCGCATCGTCAGGCTCCTTGGCATTTGTTTCTGCTGCTGCCTCTGAACTACACACGACTGCCCACGCTATCTCGATGGCGGTCAATGGTATCTTCTTTTCCATATCTCGGCACTCTGATGGAACACTCCTTAACCTTTTGGTTATGCGGCTGGCCTACCTCTATTCTCGTCGAGTGTGCTTTAATGGGATGCATGTCGTTGATATACCTGAATGGCATAGCTCAGGGGCATCCCCTTTTGATTGCTTTGATGTGTTATGCATTTCTACTCTTGAACTTGATAAAGATCTCAAGTTAGTTCAACGCAACTCGCTTTATGTGTGGCTTCAAATGTTCTCGTTCCAGGCGGTGAATCAATTGTTTCTTTTCGTCAATCAGCGCTTCAGCCGATCAGGAACGAGCGTTCCCGATACGGAATCACACTTGAGGATTCGGAGATGGTCTCAGCAAGGCATCGGTGTTATCTTGATCACGGTCTACTATGCGAGCCGTTGACCCAAGGCAAAGCTTCTCTCCGTCAAGGGGTTATAAGGATTGTTGACGGGTAAGCTTGGTTGGGGCATCATCAACACAGGGTGGGTGCATTGGCGGCGGCTTGTTTGCAATATATATATATATATATATATTGGTTGTCTTCCTTCACGCATCGCCTTCGTTTCTCGAATGCGTTTCGTACACTCAATCTTGGTTGTGTTCTGTCCCTTTTGTTTGCACCTTGCTGGAAGAAGGACCACGGTTGGGTATGTTCTTGAATACTCACCCTGGCCAGCGCTGTTTTTTGGCATGTCGGGGGTTGAAATTTGCAATGAGAGGCGCCGGGCCTTGCGTTCAGCCTACCTGATGCCGAGGCTGGCATTGCCTCCAGCTCACTCTGACAGCCACGAGGGGAAGCACGGCGATATCTATCCGGCAGAGACCGCGTCAGTACCATTCACGGGCAAGCCGCGCATGATTTCAGGATTAGGAAACACGGCGTCAAGAAGGCAGGGGTGCCCATTTCCAGCACTCAAAACTTCACTCAGCACATACCGGCGCGAGCAATTCAAAAGAGAACCACCGACGGTTCAACGAAGGCATGGTGGCCTACCGCTTCAACTCATCAACAATACTATACTTTCATTAACTGCCGGGTGGGGTTGAGCCCGGTATTCAGCGTCATTGTTGCAGAAAGGTTCAATGGCGGGGAACAATGGGCACTGAATGAAGGCCGGGGCATTGTTTGTGTTCTCCCGCCTTGACCGGAGCACTCCAAATAAGGTATTTATTCTGCACCCTCCACCCTCCTCTCTCCTCTCCTTCTCCTTTCTCTATAAAACACCCTCCCACCCATCAGACCTTTCCAGCCTTCATCTCTCCTTATCGCCCTCCAAGTTGACACTTCCTCACCTGCCTACCAACCACTCACCAGAAATCAATTCTTCAATACATCCAAGCGATCACAAGCCTCACGCTGTGACTCCCACTTTAACAACGACAGCAATTGAGCAACCGAGAGGCCAGATTGTGGCCACCTGGAGCCGTCATTGGAAGTCTGGTGAGTCTCTGTTTCTCGCGGATTTCTTTTTGCCCCAACCGCCCGCAAAAATCAGTAAAAACCCCAGGTCGTTCTACCTTGCCTCAAGTGTTTTCCCAAGACATCTCTCTCTGCTGGGATACCCGGCGAGAAGAAAACCTCCAAGTTGCCTTACCCAAGCTTGAGCGCAAGCCCATTGTTGTCTTTCCTCTTCAGGACCACTGCCCGGCACCTTCCCTCTTAGAATCTGTCAGGATTTGCGGATTTTGGCTGGAATTTCTGGCAATTGCATGTGCACTGTTCCACCAGAAGCCCGGCCATTCTCAAACCCTACGAGTCCTATTTCCAGGCCCTTCGGCCTCTTCCCCCCCCCCCCCCCCCCCCCAAAAACCTCGAGATCTTCCATCCCCCCCACCCAAATTTCTAGCTCTGTCGCCTGGAGGCACACAGGATGGCACGCAAGAAAGCCAAGGGCCGCAAGGGCCGGAATGCTGACCCCAGTTCCACTCCGCAGAGCTCACCGCCAAAGTCGCGGGAATCAGAGGCATCTCGATCCCAGGCTCAGCAGCCAAAGGCGAAGGCGAAGCCAATTGACACGAGAACCTTCATCGAGGCGACTGGGCAAAACCATCAGGCAAAACTCAAGGTTACCAACACACACAAACCCACCAACAATACCGGTGGCGAAACTACGTCTTCCCAGAAGAAACGCCGGCCCGCTATGGCAAGGGGTAACCACCACAACAGGGCCGCTCTGGCGGGCAACCCGCAGACGGCCAAGTTGGAGCTCCCCGAAGGCTATGTTCCTCCCAAACAGCAGGCCAAAAAGAAACTGCACCGGAATCGCCCGAAATCCAACAAGACTCCGGCGCCAGAGCAACCTGCCGATGCTGTAGCGCCCTGGCAATGGAATCCTCAATTTGTAAGTGACGGGGTTCTCGGTTGATTCCAGGCTCAGCCACCTCCCTCATCCTTGTCAGCTATACTGACTTTCCTGCACAGCCCAAACCCCTCAATAACTTCTGCGCCTTTACATATAACCGTGTCTGGCACTCTCTCAGGGGAAGGGACGTCGCGTGCGAGATGCAGAAGCAGTTTGCCAGATACCGTCGCATCCATCTCCGCCGACCTCTCCCAGAGATGGAACAAGCGCAACTCAAGGAACTCCACGGCAAGTACTGGGAGGCGGGCGAGGCCCAGTTGTACAAGGCCAGGCTGGGAAATATGAACGAGCCAAACAAGGCCAGGCTCTTCATCGTGGTCAGTTTGTCTTTTGGAGTCCACCGGCCGCAGCCATGAGCTGACATTGACGCAGTGTTCGGATGCCTGGGCAGGCGGAATCAACCCCGAAAACGAGGACCGTTCTCCTCTGTTGAGAGTCATGCGGGTCTCAGAGCTGGGAAAGATGATCACTGATTTGCTGAATCCCAGCATTGGTGATCTCACTGCGCTGGCCGCGTCCTGCAAAAGCATGGCCGCTTATATGCGGGAAAGCTTTGTATGCCTTGCTACCCTGTCCACAAAATCTTTCTGACATATAAAACTGACATGAACATCCAGGAGGTTTGGGACTTCCGATCGGGTTCCTTTCCGATCGATCACTTTCTAGAGACGCGGGACGACAATTGCCGCCTTGTCCAAGCCGGCGGCGTTCGGACCAGCACGTTGGTAATCAGCCCAACCTCGGACGAGCCAGAGCCACTGGTCAAGCCATTCACGACTGACTTCATCCACCTTGTGAAGCTTTGTATGTATTGGCCATCACATGCTCAACGTTTAATGCTAACTGCATGTTGACAGGCGACTCCATGAGGCAAGTTCCGTTGACTTTTCGCTCTATCGTCCTGGACCAGATCCCTTTCCTTAACGTCGACTTGGTCGAGGTAATGGTCAACACAATGCCGAACCTGAAGACGCTCACCATCACTCGGTGCCTGATGCTCGATGTCACCAAGCTGAAGCCGTTGCTGAACGTCATCAAGCGCCATCCGCGGTCCTTGGAGAGCAGCGACGCTAATAGGACATTCCAACCCCCGCAGACCGAGGGACCTGCGAAGAAAGAGCCTAAGCTCGGACAGGCCACCAAGGAGTATATTAGCCTCGACTTTGCGCCGTTCTACTTCCATGGCCCGAGTTCCACTGCCCGCTTGGGCTCGTACGGTGTCACATGGAACGAGCCGACGTTCAACGCCCCCAAGGCCGTCGTCGCCTTGATTTTGCAGTGTCAATCCCTTGCGGTAGAGGTAGGCATGGACTTGCTGAGTGACAGCTCGTCCTTCTGGAGCTTTGTACGCCGGCTACCGGGCCCCGACGCCCTCTGGGCGATGAAGGCGCGGGATGCCCTGTTGACCCGCGACTTGGACCTCGCCCTGGGCAGGAAAAGCGAGCAGATCATCCGCGACAAGTTTGCGGACGATATCACGGCCGCAGTGACAGGCGACAACCAGAAGCACCCCAAGATTCCGGACGCGATGGCCAGGCGCCTTGAAACACCCCGGGGTTGGATCAGACCGGAATGGCGGAATCCGGTCGTCTGCAAGAAGTGCAAGTTTGTCTACCCCGCGTCTCTTTTCCCCCTCCAGCGCGACAGCTGCTGGTCATGCAAGATGGCGCGGTATGTCTGGTACATGGAAGACAGCCATCTCCGGCTTTGGCAAGAAAGCGCTACTCGGAATTGGCTGCGTGGCCTTAGCCAAACGTCGAATCTCACTCAGCTGTTTTCGAGGAGAAGAGGGCTGTTTCTAGGAAACGCTCTCACCGAGGCCAATTGTGCGGACTGGACGCGGGAGTACTTTGTCAATTACAAGCCCAGCTCTGGCCCGAAGATTGACAAACATGGACGGGAGGAGCAGGCCGGTCTGGGGCAAGATGGTTGGTGGGCGGTTCCCATGCAGACGAGCCCACCAAACCTATCATCATATTCTCCCCCACCTCCCAGGGGAATCGATCGGGGACGTGCCTCGCTGGTTCGTTGGCGGTGGTATCACAGCAACGCCACCGAGGCATTTGACTACAGACAGGGCGGGCCTCAGCGTGCACACCCCTGCAAGGAGCCGTTGGATATTACTGCCGCGCTTGATGTCGAATTCGGCCCTGAGGAGAGGGTACATTTCGAGAAGCGCTGGGAGTGGACAGTCGAGAGCGACAAGGCCTTCGTCGAGTGCAGGATGAATAGGGGCACCGATGCGCAAGATCCGCGTGTTCAAACAGCGCTCGAAAAGGCTCGTCAAAACCGCAAAGAGCAACAGGCCGTCATGACTGAGGAACGGCACGCCCAAAACAAGCTCGATCAGAAGACGTATATGATACACCATCACCTCGTCGAGGACTGCCTGCACTCAATGTCCACGCCGGCCAACCTGCCCTTCAACCTAGACCAGCCTGTCCCCGACCCGGGTCTGAACCAGGAGGCGTACAATAACCTACTGCTGGAAAATGAGTTCAAGTCGAGTCACTACGGCTTTAAATCCCCCAGCTGCTGGTAGGCGTCGTCAGTAATTTTCGACTTGTTAGGCGCCCCGGCCAATGACTCGGCCCATTCAATTATCAAATCATCGGAACTACACGTGGACCTGGCACCTCGATCGGCCATCACCTTGGTCAATATCTTCCGCGGTCCATTATCACCCGTTCTCGGGAGGACTTGCGACATCGACTAAGGACCACATTGGCCTTCACCGACCACTGCTGGGTCAACCACGGGTTCGATACGTGGGACCTTTGAGCTTTCCCAGTTAGCACGCGGTTTTCATCTGTGCGGGCCGTCACAACAACAACATATTTATCAATTTTCCTTTACTCATGGGTTGCCTCTCACTTCCTGAGTCGCAACTTTATCTTCCTCGGTAGGCAGCTTAAGCTTATCCCACGTTGGGGGTAAAGAATGGGTTGCCAGATGGTTGGAGGGAGGAGAGATGCATCACGAAAGAGAGCAGCTCCTTTTTCTTATGGACTTCTTTTCATTTCCTTTTCTTTCCGTTTCATTTTCACATGGCATTGGCTCTTCCGGATTTGGCACGGGATGGGCAAAAAAGGACGCGACAGCATGGCGGAGAGTGGATGGGATGCTCCAGGCAAGGTTGACGCTCGAAATTATCTCGAGGCGTTTGTTGGTGGCATGGCATGGCATAGCATCCATTGCGTTGGGAACTGGGTCAACAGGTTGGAGATGGATTCATCGGGGTCTGCAATAGCACTGCACTGCCCGGTACGGATGGGTGGAGAGGCGATGCCTAGGTATATTTGGGAAGGCGAGAAACAGGAAGTACATCGAAAATGGGCATTGGTTTGGGGGAAGGGAAAGGGCAGAGGGTTGGAGGTTGGGAATCATAATGGGGATATGGATGGATGCCATGCCGCCTGCAGCACGCAGATCACGGGTTCCATTGCTATCATTACGTTGAGTTTTTCCCTCCGATTTACTTTTCCTAGAGCAATTCAATCGACTTCTTTATTATCGCAACATTTGACGTGCTCCCTGTGGTTGTGATGATGCCATGTAGCTTGTCCAAACGTTTGGTTAATGCTGCCATCCTCCAACTGACACTTGATGATTGCTTCGGGGGTCCTCCCTCGATATGGACTTGATATATGATATTGATGATATATCTCAAACCCTACTACTTTCTTTCTTGTGGCACCTAAACCTAAACCGGTAATTCTTCCGCTGACAGCTTCCTGTTTAAACTATCTCGACTTGTATCTTCTCGAACGGGGTATCTTGTCTCTATCAATATCTTGCTTTTATAGCATGAAATAGTACATTACTCGAAAATATTCATACAACATTAGCCTCCAGTTCACCAGAGGACTGTTATCTAGCCCGGCCTTCGCCAGCCGACACCGACGGCTGAGCAGCAGAAGCAGCTTCCTTCCCCTCTTTCTCTCCCTGCCCTGGCGCCACCGGCTCATGAAATCCCATCGCCTCTGCCGCAACAGTATGGGTAGACGGGGCAGACAACCCCACCACATTCCTCAGGTTCCCAAAACTCAGACAATCGCTGATCTTCCTCGTCCCGCTGAACAGCATGACCAGCCTCTCCACACCGCAGCCCCACCCGCCCGTGGGCGGCAGCCCGGACCCGAGCGTGTGCACGTAGCTCTCGTCGACGTTCAGCGTCCCGTCGCCCTCGCCGTCTGCGTTCCGCGCGGCAGCCTGGGCGAGGAACTTTTGGCGCTGGGCGAAGGGGTCATTCTCTTCCTCGTACATGTTTGCCAGCTCGCGGCCGCCCATGAAGAGTTCGGTGCGCGCCGAGACGGCTTGGCCTGTTTTGGGGCAGGTGAAGGATTTGGCCAGGGGGGACATGCAGACCGGGTGGTGGGTGACAAACAGTGGGGCGGAGGCGGAGAGAGGCTCGATGTAGCTCGCTGCGAGGCGGTCGAGTAGTTGAGGAAGGGAGGTCGCGGGTGCGTTGGTGTCTTCTAAGTCCAGGGGGATGTCGTGCTGTTTGAGGAGGTCGAGGAGGTCGGGTAGCGCGGTTGCGGAGGTGAGGTCGGGGAGCGTAAAGCCCAGGGCGGATTCAAGGGCGGGGATGAACTCGGCTTGTTGGAAGGGGGATTGAAAGGCGGAGAGCTCGATGGGCGGGAGGGACGTGAGTCTGCTGAAGATGAGGGTCTGGCAGTACGCAGCCGCGCCACGGATGAGATCTTCGGTGAGCAAGATGAGATCAGGGAGGTTGGCGTAAGCATGGTAGAATTCGCAGATGGTGAATTCTGGGTTGTGGGTTTGGTCGATGCCTTCGTTGCGGAAAGCGGGGCCAAGCTCGAAGACGCGGTCTACGCCGCCCACGACGAGGCGTTTGAGCCATAGCTCTGGGGCGATTCGGAGAGAGACGTCTCTGGATACCGTGTTGGCGGAGACAATGAATGGGCGGGCACTGGCGCCACCGGCGTCTCCGGCGAGGATGGGAGTTTGAAACTCGAGGAAGTCCCGCTCGTGGAAGAAATCGCGCAGGTACTTGATAAGGTAGGACCGCAGGCGCAATATGTCTGTGGTCCTGCGGTTCACAAGCATGTCCAGGTGGCGATGCTGGGTCCGTGACTCCTCGTCTACTAGGCTGGTGGGCAGCGGGACGAGACTGGGGCTGAGCAGCTCGGGAAGGTGAGTCGCCTGGATCGTGAGTTCGCCCGCCGGTGTCCGGGTCGCGCGCCCCCTCACGGAGATGATGTCGCCCCGGTTTAGCAGGCGCGCAAGCTCCTTCAGTCCGGGGACGGTGGTACCGTCTACGAGCTTGCCAAAGTTGCAGACGCCCTGGACTCGCTCAAACTCGCCCTTCAGGTCGAGGAATACGAGCTTGGAGCTTGCACGGCGGACCGACTCGATGCGGCCGTGGAGTGTCACCTCCTCTTCGGCAACAACGCCCTGCGGGATGTCGGCGTACTTGTCGCGGAAGTCGGGGATGCGCATGGGCGGGCCATTGTGGCGGAGGCGAGGGTACTTGAGAGCATTGGCCTGCTCCAGCTCCTGCTGCCGGGCCAGGCGGAAGAAGCGCAGGTGGGCCGGGTTGGGCGGGCCCGCGGGCTTCCACATGTACGGGCGCAGGAACTGGAGACTGGGATTCGGCCTCATTGCATCGTCTGGTCGAGAGGTTAGCATGGTGCTGCGAGGTAACCTGCAGGGCAAGACCAGGACGAGAAGGGGACGACAGTCAGAAAATAGGCATTGTGATCATACGCGCAAGCGCGTCAGTCGCAACGGTTCTTGATAATGCGGTTCATCATTCGAGTGTATGGTGCAAGTAAACAGTAAACAGGGCGAGTTAATACGTACATTGTCTGGCGTTATTTGAACTCTGGGAGTGTTACAGGTTGGAAGACAGCCCGTGCAAGTCGCTCGAGTCCTGAAGCTTTGCACTTTTTGAACAAGCCCAGCGCTGATAGCTCTTGAAGAAATGAATTGGCCCAATCAAAATCACACGATTGCTGTCTTGGCACCCAGCAGGGCCGTCTCCCGAGAATCTCCCGGCCTTGGCATGACGAGCAAAACCGCTGCAGTCCAGATCCCAGCTCCAAATCCGGGCTGCAAAAGACGAGACGGACCCAGACTGACAGCAGCAGCAACAACAACAACAAACAAAAACCAGCAACAAAACCAACAAAAACAAGACCTCCTACCTTTCTAAACCACACCGCCCGCAAGTCATCAATCTCGACCTGATCCAGTCCCAATCACATCCCCTCCCTCCCCCAATCCGCCAAAATGTCTTTCCTAGGCTTCGGCCGTCCCCAGCCCACCTCAGCCGAGAAGATTGCCGCCGTCGAGAACGAGCTCAAGGTGATCGCCGAGATGCACTCACGGTAATACAATTCTCCCTTCCCCCATCATCCATCTACCCGTATAGGCATGAGGAACTGACATTCTCTCTCTCTCTTCTCTGCAGGATGTTGAAAGTCTGCACGGCCAAGTGCATCGACCGGAGCTACCGCGAGGGCGAGCTGTCCAAGGGCGAGGCGGTGTGCCTGGACCGGTGCTCGGCCAAGTTCTTTGAGGCGCACCAGACCATCTCGGAGCAGCTGCAGAAGGAAGGGGCCTCGCGCGGGTTTGGGATGTAAACACGGCACAACAACGAACCAGAGAGGAGAGGAAGCGGCTATCTGCCGATTTGTCGACGGAAAGAATGGCGGCATGGGAGGTGGGGATGGATGGGCGTGGGGGACGATAAATGATGATACTTTGGGGTGGGGGGGTTAATGAAAGGTCTGTCGTGGCTTTGCCCGTGGCGCTGTACCAGCGAGGCATTGGGTCTGTTGAACCGGGCTTGTATAGATATGGAATAGGGGCGATGCGGGATAAGAGGAACTACGATGTCTGGGTTAGTTTTGGGCATTTACGGTTCTGCTGGTTGGCGGGTTAGATGGTTTGAGTTGGACTGTGCTGTGGCATGTACTATTGAACCTGAGCGGACATAGGGAGCAATTAGAGGTCCGGCGTGACCAGGGACTGGGCTGGGACTGTAATCATGGCATCTCTTCTCTCTGTGCACGTGTTGATACAATCCCTAGTTTGTCCTGTCCTTTGATGCTATTGTCATGTAATGATGCCGTATCCACGATGTTGCAAATCTCGCAAGTGCCCGAACGCCGTCCCTATATCCAGAAACCATACCCACCATTTGAATGGATCGCAAAACGCTCTTCTCACTGACGTCTCTGCACCCCTCTTGTGATATTCGGCCCCGTACCAATACCCGTCACGGTCCTCACAAACCAGTGCACCCAACTCTCCGTCTCCAGCACCCCCTTCAGCTCCTCCGCTCTGCGCTCCACATCCTCAACCTGCGCCTCGAAATGGGCGACCCCATCTTCTACCTCATTCACCCTTGACACGAGCGCCCCAATCTCGTACTCGAGCTTGGCCGCCAGCATTTCGACGTCCTTGACAGCCTCGGCCAGACGTGCCCGCTCTTCCGCGACGAGCTCGCTGCTGCTGTGCCGGATGCGCTGATATGCTTCATCCATAGCGTCGTGCAGCGTCTGGAGCTCCACCTGTTGCGCGTCGAGGGTCTGGTCCAGGGTGGTGACAGCTGAAAGTTTGCTCGAGACCCACGGGCCGAGGCCGGCCTGGATCTGCTGAAGGCGGGTGTAGAGATTGTAGGATAATTCGGCTTGTGAACGGAGTCCGGCCAGATCGTTGGCGCCGACCGGGTTCTCGGTTAGGCTAGTGAGCTCTTCCCAGCAGAGGATGGCGTCCTCGGCTGCGCTGAATGATAGACGCCGTGGAAATCTTGCCTCGTTGGGCTGGCGCTCGAGAGCAATAACGCAGTGAACGCTATGACGGCGCTGTAGGGATAAGAGCCGACCGTCAGAACGCCGCTCAATGGCGAGGACCGGCCCCTGGAGGTCGCTGTCCGCCACGATTGACCCTGGAGCCGAGATACTTGTGTCCCGGATCTCCTTGGCCATGTCACTGAGTGCAAGTTCCAATCTCTCCTTCTCCGCGATGGAATTCGACAGCGCCCCGTTTCCATCCTCGCTCAAGGTAGCTATCACAGGCGCTAGCTCGCCGCTTTCTTTGTCCTTCAAAAGAGCATGGTAATCTTCCGGCTTGACCTTCCACGTAAACCCCTTGCCGACGGCGACCGGACTGGTTACGGCAGCCGATGACTGGGCCAGTGTCGCAATACTCGGGCTCGAGTAACCGCTGAGAGCTGTGTCCGGAGTCTCGTCCTTCGACGGCCGGCTGACGTGTCCTCTTAAGCCGCCCCCCACGGCATCTCGGATACGGCCCAACCCTGAGCGAGCATCGCTCACTTTCCCGGCGACGCTCTTGAACACAGTCTTCCGTAGCGCGTCCCGATCACCACCGGCCGAATCTGTCGTGATGGGCAGAGAATTTGTGGCCTGCGGAGGCGAATAGATGGCGAATGCGTCTTCCTTCTTCCGGGCCAGCGCCTCTGGCTCCTCCTCTACTGGTGCCGACTGTGTCCTCCTGCTCCCCAGCTGAGGGCTTATCTCGTCTCTCAGCTCCTTCCCAAATGCTGACAGGGGGTTGTTATGTTCGTGCTCTTGTAGCGTTCTTCTTGGCTTTCCGTACCACAGCCATTTCGGCCGTTCGCCGTATGCGAGATTGATAAACTTGCCCAGGTCCAGAGTCTCGATGTCTCCAATGTTCGCTTTATCGCGGCCACCCACAATTCCCATCACCAGCTCGCCTCGTTTCCCGCCAATCTCTGCAACTGTAGACTTGACAGCCTTCTGTACGCCCCAGCCGCCGTCTCCTGCTGCGGCTTTGGCCGTCACGCGGTGTAGTTTGAGCAGCGTCTGGCGGTCGAGGCGACGTGACCTTTGTTCCACACTCATGGATTTCTGAAAAGCCCCAATGCCCTTTTTTGTGCTCTCAATATCGAAAACATCCTTGGAGACCGGAGCACCATAGTAGCTAAGCCGGTTCCTCGCGCCAAGCAGCGAGCCAAGCAGGGCGGCAACCGTTGTCGGCCCCAAGATGCCATCGGTCGGTTCAATGTTGAAATACTCGGAGCCGATCTCGGTCCACCAGTCGTTGATGGCTTTTTCGGTGACGTCGCAGAGCAGACCATCCATGTACTCCTCGTCGAGCATGCCAAATAAAAAGAGAGCCACTTGACATAGCTTGACAAGCTCGAGCACGGCTTGGACGAAGGGTATCCTGTCGCTGGTTTTGTACATCTGCATGAATTTCGCCTGCGTGGCTGATGTCGGTTCCGTGAGCGTGAGACCCGACCTGCCAGAGCAGCCGAGCCGCTTCAAATTCTCGTTGACGATGAAGACTTGGCGGTGTTTCCGTATGTCGCCTTCTGGCACGGCAATAACAGTCAGAGCCGAGGGGAAGCTGCTGAGGTTGGTGACCATGAGCTCTCCAATGTCGGTTTCCTTGGGCCGTGCATGGTATTGGTGGATGGCCTTGAAATACACCCTTAACCTCGGCGACCAGTCCTTTTCGTCGGCGGGTACCTCCAAGACCCCCACGACAATCGAGTGCTTCGGGTCGCCCGTGTAGGTCGCAATCACGAGGGTAGGTGACTGGCGGGAGCACGCCCATTGCTCGACCAGGTAGAGTTCGTAGCCGGGAAGGACATGTCGGTGTTTGACAGCAGATACCAAGGGATCGCCCTCTAAGAATCTGGACAGAGAATGTCAGTGGGGTACAGGAAGCGGCGCGGGCGAGTAAGTAACGGCGCCTACTTGAAGGCAATGGGATCCGGGAGGACGACACGGCGCCGGCCTGCGCTTGGAGAAGCGGCCGAATTACTGCCCATCATCGCAGCGCCGTCGGGTGTTTTTGGCGCCGGGGGTTGTGCATTTCTCTGGTGCGAAGCCGTCCTGGCGAGCGTCAGCTCCTCTTCCCGATGCGCCCTGCCGTCGAGGGCGGTCGGGAAGGAGAACATGGTGTTGTTGGTACTACGACGCCGACGTCAGGGGACGCCTGGGCATTGCGGGGACCCGGCGACTGCTGGCTCTCAAGAAAAGGGACTATACCCATGCCAGCGGCAGGGAAACATGGGCAAGCGAAACACAACGCCCAAGACCCATCGTGGGGCCGACTGCGGCGGTGAGCAGTCGGTGAGCAGTTGCTGGCGCAGCGGCGAGCGACACGTTAGCTTCGTACAACGTATTGTTGTAGGGAATTTGCTGAAGGAAGGTTTCAACAGGAGCTGCAATCGCGTCAGGAGTGAGGAAAAGATTGTATTGTGCAACTTGCTGGTTTGGTGCAATGGCATGTGATGCAATGGGATTCCTTCCGCTGGGGTCAACCGGAGCTCTCTTGTGTAACTTGCATAATGCATAATAGGGTACTGTACTTCGACACGGGCAATGGATTGTGCACTGTATTAATAAACAGGCTGGCTGTAACGTACCTATGTACTGTGTTACAGCATTCTATCCGGCAAAGCGCCAGGACAGCCCCGCGGCTGAACAACGCCCCTACCCTGTCCAATGTCCGACTGACAGCGGGGTACGTCACCTGAAGCGCCTGCAGCCTGCAGTAATCTGTCCAGTAATTCTGCAAGTGGCACCGGAGCTGCAGCCAGACCCCCGCCGTTTGGTGCTCACAGCATCGATGAAGCCCAGGGGGACAGCCAGCTCCAACTACCCCGAATCCTCCCGGCGACGAGATCTTGACCTGGCCGCCCGATACCAGAGACTAGCTTTAACTTATTCCTAACTAGAGTGTGCCCCAGCATCGCACCACAAAGCACCAGCAACGAGAATGCTACGCGGGCTTGTGCCGTAGCCACCACTACATTTACGATCTTGTCACATGCACTGCTACACAGATCAGGACATTTAAAACTCCCGAACAATGGAGGCGAAACAAAAGCTCGATACGCTCTTGGACGAGCTGTCCAAGGCGAACAAACTACCCAGGCTCTCGAGAGCGGCCCACGATGTCGACAGGATCATCGAGCTGCTCAGCGAAGCTCGCGAGCAAATCGCCGGCAGTGAGTTGAACGTCTCCCTGGCAGCACTCAACCTACCTGCTAACCATCGCAAAAGCAATGGACCCCCACACGGCGAGCCTGACCATGACGAAGCTTCAGAACCCCATCAAGACGGCCTTCGACAAGGTCACGGACGATCTGAAGGCGGCTTCCTCAGCGCACAAGAAGGTGGGGAAATCATTGGACAAGCACTTCCCCATAAAACAACTGCCTACAGAGAACGACTCCATGGCAGGCCATGTACCACTGATAAACCGCGCCATTGCTATGCACTTGCTGCGCGAGGGTCAGTTTGCCGTGGCCTCGACGTTTATTGAAGACGCACAAGCCAAGAACTCACGAGCCGCGCGCCCCCGCTTGGACGAGGACATGGACGAAGACGAGGATAACGACGTGGATGGGGATGACGATGAGGAGGGGGAGGAGGAAGATGAGGAGGACGAGGACGATGAAGATGACACAGACGCAGACGCAGACGGGTCTTCGGCCGAGGTCAACGACGACGACGACCACTACGATCTCTCCTCGCTCCACTCCCAAGAACTCCGCGACAAATTTGCCGAAATGTATCGAATCCTCCAACAGCTCAAAGCCCAGAACCTCTTGCCCGCAATAGAATGGGCGCGCACAAACTCAGCCGAGCTCGAAGCCCGCGGCAGCAATCTCGAGTTTGAGCTCTCCAAACTCCAATATATCTGGCTGTTCCAAGGCCCCACCGTCAACAACCTCCCCGATGACGAACACAACGGCCGCTCCGGCGCCTTGGCTTACGCGCGCCGGCACTTCGGCCGCTTCCAGGCGCGCCACCTGGGCGAGATTCAACAGCTCGCCAGCGCTATGCTGTTCGCCTCCAACCTATCCGCGTCGCCGTACCACCACATCTTCGCCGCTCCGACCGTCTTCACCGACGTTGCCGCCTCCTTCACGCGCGAGTTCTGCAGCCTGCTCGGCCTGTCGGCCGAATCCCCGCTCTACCTCGCCGTCACGGCGGGCGCCCTCGCCCTGCCGCGTCTCATGAAGTACATGCTGGCCACCCGGTCGACGGGCACCGAGTGGACGACGGCGCAGGAGCTGCCCTTTGAGACGCCCCTGCCCGAGAGCATGCTGTACCACAGCGTCTTTGTCTGCCCCGTGTCCAAGGAGCAGACCACCGAGGACAACCCGCCCATGGTGATCTCGTGCGGCCACATGCTGGCCCGCGAGACGCTGCAGAAGCTCTGCAAGGGCAACCGCTTCAAGTGCCCGTACTGCCCGAGCGAGGTACTGGTCAAGGACGCCCGGAGGGTCGTCTTGTAGTGCGCTGTTGGCCCGATGGGCCCCGGTGCGTATGCCGGCGTGGCGGCTGGCTGGGAGAGCAGGGGGTGGAAGGTTGTTAGGCGGCGGATGCGGAGTGAGTGGAAGAGGGATTTGAGGAGGGGGTTTGGGGCGCCATGGGCCGCTGTATTGGGGAACAGTGTGAGATTGAGGGGCGGGTCGGCATCGGGACCAGGGTTAGACTCGGACGGTATCGGTGACGACGAGCACCATTATCAGCAGCATCGGCGGCAACAGGAGGAGGAGGAAGAGGAGGAAGAGGAGGTAGGCCTGATGGAGACGGAGATGGCGCGAGTCCTGGACGGGGTTATCACCAGGGTTCTGGAAGATGCACCTCGGCCAACTCCACAACCCCTGGAGAGTCTCCCCCAACACGACAACACGGCCACTGTCACGGCTATGGCGCCGGAAACAACCTCGCCGCTCCCCAATCCTCTAATCATTATGGCTGCTCTGCGAGACTCCTATAACGTGCTGGGCTCATGGGGCGCGTTCTTTGCGTACCAGGAGGCGGCTCGGTCGGGGGTGTTGCATGCGGCGGGCGCGGAGACGGAGGGTCAGGGCGATCCCAGGAGGGAGATGGAGGTAGAGGTTGGATTACAGGCCAGACTCCACGCCGAGATCCGCGTCGAGGAAGGGTTGGATGAGGTTGAGGTTCGAGACGACGACGAGGACGAAGACGTCGAGCTGGAGGCGGAATGGGAGCGGGAGTAGCAGGAGGCGAGGTGGCGTTCGCTTTCACGCACCTCTTTCACTGGGCCAGTAGCATACTTATGATGGGCAACGAATGGAAAGGGTCAATGACACAGGAGCATACGGAACGGTGGCTGAAATGGGTTTAGTTTTGGGTTTTTCTTGGAGTCAACACGGCTCTTGTGGTTTGGGTTATTGGCAGGACATAGCTTGGTTGAATCCGCAGGACATTAGTAGCGGGCAACGGTAAGGGAGGCATCAAGGCTGATAGATAGATTGTTATTGTATGGACCGCTAATTCTGACTCTGGAATCGGGTTCTCATGGCTGGATGGAATGTGTGTTCTGTGATCACCCATGGCGACGAGATTCGGGATGTCATCATTGTTACCTCGACTTTTATACATTAGTGTCCTTGATTATCTCTTTTGGTTCATACAAGAGGGCAGCTGCAATGGTACTGTAATTAATTATTTCGTGGGGCCAAAGCCACCAACGATGAGAACATGTAGATACGTTCGACATGTACGGTTTCTTCCGCTTCTTCTGCTTTCTCAACGTACTCTTGATACATCATGCGTTCTCAACATCCTTCCAATTTCGCCTTCTCTCCATTCCGCCGTTCCTTCATGTTCAACCCCTATCGCCAACGTCTGCCGGCCAGCCAGCCGACGAGCAGGCGAACCGATAGGCCCATATCCTGTCAGGCTGAACGACCCCCAAAATCCTAGGGTTTAAAAACACCAAAAAGCCAGCCCTCGAAATAAAAACGCCATTCTCCTCCCTCCAACCCTTCCATGCCTCCCCCCCTGCGAAGAGAAGACAGTGATGATTGCTCGTGAAAACGCCCAGAAAAAAAAACAAATACAACAAACAAAAAAGTGGCTATACGAACCTCCAAACCTTTACACAAAACTGAAGTATGAGAAAAATGGAACCACCGATCGGGATATCTATGGCGGTCGGCGGGGTTATGAGTTTCCGCTACAAAACAATAAAAGGAAAATCTTCTTCCTCCCGGCTGTTGCTGCTCTCTCAGACGCCGGGGTCGTAAATTTCGTCACTTGCGAGCGCTTCCTTTGCCTCGCCTCAATTCTGCTGTTTGCGCCCTGGTCAAACCTTTCCTATCTCAGCCGCCGCTAGATCAGTCGATCGTCATCCGGGTGGGAAGTGCCGGCTTCTGATCGTTCAGCTGGTACGAGTTGGCATCCTCCTTCTCTGGGTCGGGACCAGCGGGCCTGATGAGATGCGCCTTGAGGCCTGCGCCAAAGTTGCTCATGCAGATGAAGGCGTTGATAATAGTCAAGATGATGAGAATAATGGTCAACACGGCAAATGCCGTCAGTGACCGCCTGACTGCGTCGTAGTCTTGGCTATGACCCGGTTGGTAGATGCGCACCAACTTGAAGAAAAAGTAGGCCAGTCCGCCGAAGTAGAGGAGAATCACAAAGATCACGCCGATACGGTTCTCCCGCTGGGTGAAGAAGGCGGCGCACAGGAGGATGCCGATAGTGATGGGAATGGCGGCCACGTGCAGCCCCAGCTCGAGCTCGTTCAGGCCGTTGACGATGACGAGGAATTGGACAGTGAAGCCGAGGAAGAAGAAAAAGTCGAACTTTAGCAGAGCGATGTAGATCTGCGGATTGTCAGCGAAAAGAGGCCACCGTAACCCCTGTTACCAAGACTCACCTGATAGTGCAGGAAGCGTTTCTTCATGCGGTAGTCGGCGCCAATCTGCTTCAGGATGTCCCAGGCAAACTCGCGGTAAAGCTGATAAGCCAAGCCGCCCATGATGACGGTGACCACACCGACGACGGCCGGAACGGCGACGAGGAATGGTCTGCACAGCGCCCACACGTTCCTGTCCTCCTTATCTGGCTTCAAGGCGCCCTCTTGCAACAGCCGCTCGATCGACTTGTTAATCTGATCGATCTGGAGGATGGCGTAGACGAAGATGGCCAGGTTGGCCACGCAAAGGCCGATGATTTGAATAGTATTCTTGAGCCGCAGGGCATCCCATGACAAAAGCAGGATGTAGAGGAAGCCGAAAATGAAGAGGGTCAGGAAGGTGGGAATCGTGCGGTATTGCGACTTCAGGCGGTCAGTCAGCGCGGTATTGTCTTGATACTCGAGACTGAACTGGAACCTCCCAAACACGTATCTGCGTTGCCAGGTCAGCACCGAGATGGTCGCGTCCGCGTCGCAACGGGCGAGACTTACGACTCGAACGCCACGCAGATGAGGGCCTGCAGGCCAACAACAAGGAAAAAGAGCTTTGCCCATTTCGAGGCGAGGAACTCTGACGAGAAGAGTTTTTTCTTGCTCCGACTGGAGCTCTGGGGAATGTCGGAAGCCATCATGGTGCTGTCCCGATAGTGCGGGCTGCTGTGCGCTCCGTCAAAGCTCGAGATGGGCTGCGAGCCGGCCAAATACGACCGGCGAAATTCCCGTTGCGAAGCCACGACGGGCGGTTCTTATGGCACGCTGGTTGTTCCTTTGTGTTCGTATCGTTTGCTGGTCGACAATTTGCTGGGGTCGACGTGGCCGGTACGGTCGTCGAGGGCGCGGCCGGTTGCTGAGAGTGGTCTGGTGGAGAAGACGAAAACCTCGGGGCCTGTGTTGGCGTCTGGGGGGGATTAATTGACGGGAAGGCAAGCGATGGTCGAGCGCGTTTCTCCGCCGACGACAACGGTGTGTGTCGCACCGATCAAAGACGGGACCCGTTGGCTCAAGGGGGGTGGTTGTGCTTTGGATTTCTCTCGGCAGACGCAGGCTGAAACACGTTGAGGAGCTGAGGTGTTCGAGCCTCACAAGGACTTGGCTTCCTACACACGTTTGCTGGGACTCGTTGTGCAGAGTGCGCCGGCCAGGCACCTAACCGGGGCGTTGCGCCTGGGAAGCTGAAGAGCGGGTTGGATGGGGTGGAGTGTGTGTCCCAAAATACACAGTAAAGGTCGGATGAAATCTAGAAAGCGAGAGATTGAAAAGATGCGAATGGGCAGCTGCAAATTGATAAACGATCAGATGGAAAAGAGGGAACCCAAAAACCGAGCGTCTGACTTGAGTGGGGTGTTGCAGCAGGACTGCGGTTTGGCAGGTGACAAACGGGCCAAGGACAGGAAGCCCCAGGACTCTGGGGAGCAGCGGCGCATCCAGAGATTCCAAACAGGGGTTAGCTCCCCCGTCAGCCTCCTGCCGAGAAGCACAGGTTTGACCTGGTTACGAGGCTATGCAAGCCCGTCCCCGGACCATGTCTTTGAGAAATTCATGGCCGTTGTTGTCTCAATAACTAACGTTATGTGCAATTGCCATCTAGCATCACTTGACAGTTGACATCCTCCGGAACCCATTTCCCTATTCCTTCTTCTCATGAACTGCCCAGGCTGTTGCTACTGCGTACCTCGAAGCACCAATTTAAGGTATTGGGCGCCCAGCTGCCTTGCATTGGCTCCACAGGCTGTTTCGGACCATGCAAGGGTTCCCGCAGCCTACCCAGGCAGGACATGAACTTTTTTCCTCCCCAAAGTCCTGGTGAACTGGTTCCAGCAATCCCCAGCATCTCAAGCCTTGGTCCGCGGAATCTGCCTTTCTCAGCCTAGCCCCACCCGAGCATGCGGGCCCTGTCGACAGGGCCAGCTTGAGGAATTCGTTGTTCCAGGTCGCTCACGCGACGACAAGTTCGGACGGAGTCGAGATCAACTTTCGCAACGCATGAATAAAGCACTCTTGAGAAAAGCCCGGATGAGAGAAAGAGAGTTTCTTGCTTTTTTGCCGAGAGCTTATACTGTGCAACGTTATCTTCTACCTCGTAGCCTCCACCGTTTCTCGACTCCGTTGATTCCCGAGTGACCCCAGACTCTCAACTGACTGGACCCTGGAGATTCTCGGCCTGGGTCCAACTAACTAACCGGGCCGGGTCCCCTTTGCGGGACACGCCAAGCAAGCGGCATTCATGCTGAGCCACATCGCTGTCCAGCTTTTCTGTCAGATGACGACAGAGATGCAGAGGATCGCTGCCCTCCGAAAATACTTAGTACACGCCGAATTGATACGAACCTAGGGCCCTCCCTCGTACAGATTCCTGTAGTGTTATATCCCCTATTTTGAGAATGAGAAGGTGGTGTTGCATGGTCAGCAGCGCCGTTTGATAGGCCCGCTCCCTAAAGCCGATCGACGATCGCGGTCGTTAGTGGTCGATCTTCTGCCGCTGTGTCCTGGGCTAATTGTGAGATGGTGAGGCTCGGGCAACGGTTTGCTTCTTGTTTCTGATTGCTTGGAAGACGGTAAATTTGCCGAGGTGGGAGAAAAAAGCTAGGAGAGAAGCTCACAGCGCTCCACTAACCATTGAAACCTTCACACTGGCCGCTCCGTGGCGCGAAATGCGTCCCAACCGAAGACTCGTAAACGGCAAGGAAGCACGGTGCCAACTGAGCAAGCGACACGCGAACCAAGTACGGAATATAAACGTCCAGAGTCAGGTGGTGAAGTGGAAAGAGCCAAGATAACGATGGGCACTGGCCAGCCAGGGGCTTTTTTTTTTTTTTTTTTTTTTTTAAAAAAAAAAAACCATCAGTCAGGTCATCGATATCAGCATCGGAAGATATGATAGCCAGCCTGCCTTAGATGGCTAACCTTCATCAATACCAAGTTTTTCCCGTACAAAATTACCACGTTTCTTTTCGCTTGTTCCACACTGTTCCCGTAATTACAGCAGTGACATCAGCCGGCATTCCGCAGCCAAAGCGCACTGTGTCAAATCTGGTGGGGCTTCCAGCGCATAGGGCTCCAATCCAACGCGCTTCTCTACACCCAAGCACGCGCCAGACGCCATCTCTATATCACATTCACCCCACTAAGGTAGTCATCCATATCGCCGAGATGGAAGTCAAGACTGGCGACGACATCCTGGAAAAGGCCGCCCTAGACGGCTCCATGGACTAGTGAGTGCTTGCATGCTTGAAGCATGCCCGCGACAAGCAATTGCTGCTAACCTCCGATGCAACAGCTCGGCATGGCCAGAGCTGCTACCTACGGTTCTTGCGCGTATCGAAAAGGTGAATCTTTATGACGGAAGAAGTTCCACGCTGGATAACAGACTAGAAGCTGACGGTAACTTTTAATTTGTAGATTGCACACACCGAGTTTTCCATCCCCGATGTCCCGCCTCCTCATCCTCCTGCTCGACCCCCCTCCCCGCGCTTCCTCGCTCCGCTCCCTTCGTCAGACCCGTTCGAGGCTCCAGACCAGACCGAACCGTCGTCATCACAGGAAACAAACAAAGAAAATGCCGACCCATCTTCTCCCTCAGCCGCTCGGCGTGCGAGCACCAGTGCAAACCCTGCTGCTCCGGTGTCCTCCGCGGCGGTGTCGAGCACTCCCGGTCAGCAGCAGCGTCCAGCAGTCACGACCATTCCGAAACCCATCGCCGACATGCTTGATGAGATCTTGTCCGTTCTGCGCACCGATTTCCCACAATATCCACCGCACACCATACAGCGGCTGTCTGAACTGGTACTCCGGCCGCGACAGCACTACCACAACCTGGTACCCTATCTCCACGCGCTCGACCGCGTTGTCCACGTCACTAGTGGCGCCAATATCTATCCGCTTCCGCCGGCTCTACCCGACATAGGCGCCATGTCTATTCTGGGGAACGGTGTCGGCACCGGCGCTGCTGGGGGGTTGTCGATCGACACCTCCGCCGCAAACAGCCTTGGGTCGGATGAGGCGCTAGGTGGGGCCCTGTTGACGCCAATCCCATGGCTTGCAAGGAGAGCAAATGGAACTGGCAGCGAAGACGGCAGTGACGCGGGCAGCTCATCCCCGCTGTCGGCGGGCGGGAACCCGGCACAGCAGTTCCAGCTCCAGCAACAACAGCAAAGGCAAGGCGGCCATCTCGAAGGCCGGGTACGGACAGAGAGCACAGAGACCATCGAAGGACCTAACGGTATTGGCAGCATCGAGACCGTTTCGGTATCAGTCAACGGCATCCCGTCCACCGGTGCCGGCGTAGCCCTGCTGACCCAGCGTAGTGTCACTCAGGGGGAACTGCTGCGCCAAGAGCAACGTGCCGGTCTTGTGCCCTTGAACCAACTCAACAGGCATCATAGTCAGCAGCAGCAGCAGCAGCAGACGCAGGGTAGCGCTAGCGGCACCATGGAAGAAGATGCCACTATGCATGAGGACGGTGGAGAGGAGGAAGACGAGGTTCCGCATGCACGTGGGCCAGAGGAGATTGGCCCTGCCGATACGGGCCCGCAGAGCGCGGCAACAGCCAATTACATCGCTGGCGTTGGGTCCCCGATGGACGTGCAGGCTATCGACGTGGAGGCTGCTGTCGGGCGGAAGGTGCAGTCCCCTCCATCGCAGCGCCAGCAGCGGGCGAGCGGCAGCCCCGAAGGAGGGGATGTCATTCCTCAAAGCCCCAAGCGCGAGGCGGCTGATACTCTAGAGCCGGCGTCTCCAGCAAAGCGAAGGAAGGAAGACGAACAGGGCAGCAGCGTGGAGCAGGAACGGAGCCAAACACAGGGGAAACCAGCCGAGGACGATAGCACCACATCGCAAAAACCGAAGCGCGATGCCGAAGGCGATGTCGTCTTGCCGGATGTCGATGCTGACGAAAGTTCAAGCAATGACGCTCAAGCTCCTCTAGACTCTGCGTCTGCTGAGCCTGGAACCGGCGGTCGTGAGAAGGACGTGGTCAAGGAGAGGAATGGCGAAGCTGGTCCCAAGACAGGCCAAGACGGGCCTGGTTCAGCCCCAGAGCCAGCAACAAAAACAACAACAACAACAACAGCCACGGCTGCCGCTACTGATGATTCAGTTATCAAAAGTTCAGGCGGCTAGTTGTTCACCTTGAACTCGTGGCTTAAATTGAAATGAAGATATATCCTTCAAACTACCCTGACTGGAAGGCGAGCACATGGCGGCGTCCTTAGCGGAGGGCTGGTTAGTTAGTTCAGTGTCGGGGCACTACTTGTCAATGTTGTCGAGCAACTCTGTGATTGATTGGTAAACGGGCTGGTTGGGTATACCAGGGGTTCTGGGCTACTATGGTACATATGATACCTGGTATGGCTACTCCTCTCATGTGGTTACAGTCAGTCAGTGAGGCAGTTTAGTTGGCTGGCTTAAACCATGCAAGGCTTAAGCGGCGGGGGGTAGCACAATACCTCAGCGATGAATGGAATTTGTTTAGTATGGTATATCTTCCATTTTTTGGCATGCAAAAAGCCCAGAATGATGGATCAAATCTCAGCCACCCGCTGCAGACAATGCTTCCCAGTTACCTAGATACAGCTTCATACAGTAATTACTCCATAATCCTCGTGATACTCTCTCTCACAATGACACTGTTCTGCTTCTCATCCCGCCTCACCCGGAAGAAGTCGTCGCAGAAATCGCTGCACTGCATGTGCTTCAAGAACTCCTCGTCGTGCGTAATGACAATCAGCTGCAGATTGCTCTGCGACCGCCTCGCCTTGATGATCCCGTGCAGACTCTCGGCCAAGCTCCGGATGTTGTCGCTGTCCAGGTTGGTCGTCGGCTCGTCGAGCGCAATCAGCCCGCAGTTGATGCCGAACGATTCAGCGAGCGCCAGGCGGATGATGATGCTGGCGAGGACCTTCTGGCCCGCGCTGCACCGGCCCCGCATGTCCATCTCGGTGTCGCCCTTCACCATCGACACGCGGTAGTTGTAGTTGCGCTTCCCGGCGCCCGACCCGGCGCCTGCTTCCACGTCGGACCGGATCTGAATCGTGTCGATGTCGGTGCCCTGGTACGTGCTCTGCCACAGCTCGCCAATGGTGCGGTTGATTTCCTCCATCTTGAGGGAGTGGTACTGCATGATGGCATGATCGAGGGCGGCGGTGCCGCGGCCGAGGTCGTCGATGGCGGCTTTGGTGGTCTCGACTTTGATGTGGGTTTCTTTGTACTTGGCTTTGGCACCCTTAAGGTCAATTTGGTACTCCTCGTCTAGACGCTGCAGTTCACTGTCTTTGGTCGCCAATGAACCCGCGAGACGATCGCTGTCGGCGGTGAGCTTGGCGCGGCGGGATTCGAGGTAGCGAGCTTCTTGTTCAAGCCGGTCGTAGTCCTCCTGGGCGTTACGAGATTCAAGCTCTTCAATTTCTTGCTCCAGGGCGTCGCGCTCGCGAAGGTTTTTGCGGTAGGTGAGGTTGTCGGCGATGTTGCGCTTCTGGGCGTCGCTGTTATCAACTTCCTTATTCAGTTTGTTGATCTGGACTGTCAGGTCCTTCATCTCGCTCTCGAGGTTGGCGACCGTGGCTTCCAAGCTGGCGATAGCGCGTTGGTTGGAGGCAAGATTTGAAGGACCGCCCCGATCAAGGTACTCCTGAATTTCGCTGTCGGTCATCTTGAGCTCGCTGACCGTCGTTGCAATCCCATCTCGCTCCTCTGCGACTTTCTGCTCCTTGGCACGACCTTGTTGGCGAACCTCGTCAAGTGCAGCGCGGGCGCTTGCAATTTCTGGCTCGAGACGCTCGACTTCTCTGTCGGCCTCCTGAATGGTTTCCCGCAGGTGGCTCTGTTCCTCCTTGTATCGCCGGATGGACTCCTGTAAACTTTTCTTCCGCTCCAGTTGCTGGACTGCATTACTGATCTTGTGCCTCAGCTCAAGCCTCTCGACTTCGAGCTGTCCAGCCAGATCTTTCAGACGCTGCCGTTCGGTGGTGAGCTTGCTGAGCTTGGCCTGGGCGACCCTGGTTTGCTCGGCGCAAGTGGTTTGCTCCTCGTTGATCTCATCCGGGCTCCGCATCGTGATGCTTGACGATTGCTGCGACCTCTCTACCTGCCTTTCGGCATCAATGATATCCTTGTGTGTCTGGGAGATCTTCAAAACGTTCTTGCTAAGCGAATCAATCTCTTGCCGCTTATCGTCAGCCTCTCTGAAGGCAAGGTCTTTATCCTCAAGGCGGCGAACCAGCTCCTCTCTCTGAGCCGAGACCGAGTCGATGTCCTTGCTCAGGGATGGCAGCTCAGCTTCAAGCCGCAAATAGCTATCGTACTGAGAGCGCACGGCCCTAAGCGTTTTGATTTGCTCGGTAAAGTGGACTTGGTCCTCCATCAACTCTTGCTTATCCTCGTCGCTGAGCTTCTTTGCGATCTTGTCCAGAAGCTTTGATCTCGCGGTCGGTTGGTCCTTGAAGTCTCGTTCGCAGTAGTAGCACTTGTTGAACCGCACAGCCCGGTCTTTGATACTGGCATAGTGCTTCTTCATCTCATCGTAGAGTTTCAAATCTGTCTCGGTTTGGCTCAACTCAGCTTCGATGCTTTCCATTTCCCTCATGTAATCCTCGATGGGCGGCGAGTCCGGGTTCCTCACGTCCTTGAGCGCCTTCATCACAGTCTTCTTGCATGTCTCCTTCTCCGTAGAGAGTTTGTTAAGCCGCTCTCGCGCGTTGGAGAGCTTGTACTCGGCCTGTTTTAGCTCCTGCTGTGTCGCATCTTTCTGTTTTCTGCACTCGGCGACAAGAGTGTTTTGGTGTTTGACGGCGTTTTGGAACTCGGTTTCGATCGTCTCCGGCTGCCAGTCGCCCCCGAGCAACGCAGAGAGTTGATCGGTCCACGTACTCTTAAGAATCTCCAGTTCCCGTCGCCGTTCGGTCAGCTGTTTCTTCCGCAGGTCGAGTTGGGCGCGCTCAGATGCCAATCTGGTACACTCGACGAGTTCTCGGGCGAGCTTCGCAGACTGCGCCTCGAGACTCCAGATGTCGTCATTCACCTTCTTGATTTGGGTATCCAAGTCTGCCCCCTGTTCCTCCGCCTTTGCGGTCTCGATTCTGGCCTCGAGCTCTTTCATCTCGGTCCGGAGCATCGCCTCTGCGCCCTCGTCGATATCCAGGCTGCTTAACTCGCCTTGGATAGTCGCTGTTTCTTTCCCAACTGTCACAATACGCTGCTTTGCCGATGCACGGTCTCGAATAAGCGACGCCTTTCGGCTCTCGCGCTCCGTGATGACGGCTGACTTCTTATCGAGCTCCACGACGTTGTCACGCTGGAGTCGCTCCAACTCGCGTTTCTTGTCGTTCAGGGTTTTCTGAATGCGTTCGTTGAAGGCGGCGATCTTGTGGTCATCCAGATCTCCATCGTAACCCCGGATCTCGTGGCGCGTAGCAGCTTCGTGGATCATGCGGTCCCGCGTGACAAGCTGGCGCTCATACTTGTCCTTGTCGGACTGGTGCTTGCCCTGCTCGGCGGCCTTGGCTGTGTGCTTCGCCCGGGATGACTTGAGTTCATTCTGGAGCTCGTGGAACTGCGCGGCTTTTCTATCCCTGTCGGCGACGGTCCTCTCAATGGTTTGCTCATATTCATCGAGTGTGTTCTTCAGAATCTGGTCCGTCTCGGGCAGTTCTTCGATGCGACTGCGCAGCTCCTCAATCGCTTCCTTTTTATATTCGAGCCTCTCGGTCTTGGTTTGGAGTTTGTTCACAATATTCAGAAAACTGGTGGCCTGGTCGTGCTTTTCTTTGATTTTGACTGTCTCCTTGTCCATCTGTTCGGAGAGCTCGGAATACTTGTCGCGGCCCTCCTGTATCTCTCTAGTCAGTTGGCTCATGAGCCTGAAGACCTTGTCCGCCCTCTCCTTGTTCGCCTTGTCCTGGCCCTCCTGCAGTTTCAATTCCCGCAGCTCCTCCCCTTTCTTCTTCCGGAGGACCTTCAGATTATCGATGACCTTGGTGTACTTCATGGCTTCGAAAATCTCGTCGAACCGCTTTTTGAGGGCGGAGGGCTCGCTCATGGGCCATAGGGATTCGTCCTGGTGACAAAAGATGACGGTGTCCAGAACAGCCGGAGAGACACCAAGCTTCTCGGGAACGAGCTTGTCAAGCTCCATGACGCGAGTCGAAATGACGTGCCGTTCTCCATTATTCCGCAGCAGCAGGCTGCCTTCCAAAGTTTTCTGTGATCGTGTATTCTTCTTTACCAATAGTTGTACGTTGCGCGTCACCACATATGACTCGCCGACGGTTGACCGGAACGAAACCTTGACTTGTGCGCGCACGTCCTTTTCGCCGGCCAGGGTAGGGTCGTGGATGAATGCGCCGCCCTTGCTGTTGGGCGGTAGCTCGCCGGTCGTGGCATACTTGAGGCATTCGATGATGGTCTGCCAGCGTGTGTCAGCAATGGCGGCCAGGACCAGTTCGCCACGAGAGACGCACCGTCTTTCCCGAGCCGTTGTAGCCAACAATCAGCGTGAGAGGGGTGTTGAATGCGATGGTCTCCTGGTGCTGTGGGCCAAAGGAGCGCACGCCGAGAATGGAGAGCTTTTCTATCCTCGACATTGCGTTGCAGTGACGAGGTCAGACCCAAGTCGGGAGGACCGATTTATCCCATGCGCTCCGGCCGAGCGAAGCTGTGGCTCGTGGGGCGCCTTGTTGGAAATGTTGTGACAGAGAAGTCGCATGAACTGGTCTTCATATATCGAAGGCAATCGCTAGCAAATGGCGGATGTGTGTTCTCTGAGTGGTCAAAATGATCTTCAACCCGACGAGACGCGTGGCCGTCGCGGTTTTCCATGATCGCGTCCTCACGGGACCTGGCCGCCCAGGCAGCAAAGCCGCTGCGGTGCCGCACCCCTGCTGTGGTTGGAGAACCCTGCGGCTGCCAGGCGGGGCATTCTCCTATGGTATCATTCGGCCCATTTCCCTCACCATGACGATATTTCTCTTAATTGTATCTTGGCTTTTTCTTTATCCGAAAAAAAAAAAAAAAAAAGAAGAAGAAGAAGAAGAAGAAGAAGAATAAGAAGAAGAAGAAGAAGAAAAAAAAAGAATGAAAGAAGAAGAAAGGAAAAGAGGAGGGAAAAAAAGAGAGAGAGAAAAGGAAACTTACAGTTGGAAAGCTGAGGAAAACAACGTCAACCACAACGGCACAACATCCGAAAAGTAAACTACCCGGTCATCAGCCTCTGGCCCATCCATCACCTTTCTCATGACCCAATCCTCAGATAAACTCACAAACCAGATACGAAAACGCCACCGACGCCACAATCCCTCCCAAACTTAAACCCATCACCGGCCTCCTCCCCCACCGATCCGACAAGATCCCATACGGCACCACGCCGACAATGCCCGGGATACCGTCAAACGTGGCCCACCACCCGCGCAGCATGGCCAGATACCCTTGGACATCAGGCCCCTTGCAAATGGGATCATCGCTGAGCACGATCCCCCCAGCATAGTGCTTTAGATGACCGCCGCCAACAACAGCAGCAGTGGTGACGGCTGCTGCGGATATGTTGTACGGGGGTACCACAACGCCTGGGAGGGTTAGGGAAGGGGGGTCGGGGAGGAAAACGTCGGGGTGCATCTGGCGGCAGATGATGCTTTCCATGACGGCGTTGACGGGGGCCACGGTCATGCCGATTCCGAGCTCGACGAGGAAGATGAGGACCAGACAGAGCAGGATGACTTGGGGCCGGAGGATGGCGCGGAGGTGGTGGGCTGTCTCGTCGTTGGTGGTGGTCGCATCGTCGTTGTAGTCATTGTCATTGTCGGTGGCAGTAGCAGTGGTGGGGTACTCCGGATAGGGTGAGCGGGTGGGTGCCGATGTTGTCGGCGTGGGTGTGCCGGCCAACAGTGGGGTCCGCTCTATGTCCGCGTCCGTGTCGACGCGGATGCGGTCGACGGAGCGGGCGGGAGGCCTCGTCATGGTCGCGCCAATTTTGGTTTGGAGTGGGGCGTTGGTGTTAGTGTTCCCTGCACATTGGATAAGAGATGAAGGAAAGATGTGGACAACGAAAGAATAGGAGCGGAAGGAAAGTTGGGTTAACCAGGCGTAGGAAAATGAGGGTGTTGATCATTTGGTAAATAATACATGAAAAGACGCTGACTTCGGGGTCCGCGTAATGCGC
The DNA here is from genome assembly GCA_023628455.1 of Chaetomiaceae sp. B2702. NCBI lineage: Eukaryota > Fungi > Ascomycota > Sordariomycetes > Sordariales > Chaetomiaceae > Chaetomiaceae sp. B2702. Next base: position 382,903 of record JAMAKP010000012.1, on the reverse strand, counting down.
GGGAGTTGCCTAGTAATAATGGGCCGCTCGGGATTTTCTCAACGCTAGAATCCGAGCCGAGAAGGGCAGGTGGACAGGCAGTTTCCGCACCAGTTTCAAGTTTCGCGACTGCAAATACTGCATCGCGCCGCGCGGCGAGGCTGCATTATTAGCCTATCGTGGCTGATGACGTCGCCGCAGACTTGCCTTCGGGCTCCGGGAAAATATTCTCCTTAATACCAGCGTCTTCAAACTCGATCCTCTCGAGAAGACTCAAATGCAGGAACATCGACAACAGAGCCAACGACGGCGGCGAGCCAGTGGAATGGCCATTTTTCGAGAACAGCGACAGCCAACACATCAATCAACCAGCTGCATCCCGCCCCGAACGCGATTGGCGCCGCGGGGACGGCCCCGCGCTTTTTGCGGGTGACAACATCAACAAACAGCCCCGTAGAAAGCGCCGACGGCTACTCCCGCCCAAGCCAAGACGGCGGGGATAAATGTCGCCATGGTTTATTCTGAAGCCGAGCCTCCTTCTTGTTTGCGCCTTGCAGACACTGGTAGGGAACTGGCATGTACATAACGTATTTGGCAGCACTGGATTTGGAACGCCTGGATCTAGCATCCGCTGGCTCTAGTCCCTATCGTTGACCAAAAGTGCCTTTGCTCGGCTGAGGACAGGCTATTAGTCCAATATTCTGAACTTTTGTTGGGGACGCCATGATGGCCAGCACGGCAGCCAGCTCATCGACAGGGGAAACTGCAGGTGTGTTGGCGAGCCGAGCTGCTGGCAGCCGCGGGTTTTACTGGACGAAAGTCCCCAGACCCACTACGAAAGCCATGTGGTTCCAGCCCTGCGGGTCCTGTCTCACGCCGAGGCGGCCAATGTCAACCAACGCCTTATCAGGAACCTACCCGTCTCAAAAAAACACAAAAAGTGACTTACACTTGCACCCAAGGACATCCGCGATTTCTCGAGCGAATGCCATTTTAAAAAACAAAAACCGCCATGTTTGAAGGAAAAGCCCAAGTCATATCCACCGATCCCCTCGTAAGTCGATGTCACGGGTTTAGATCCAACCGCCTCGAGTAGTCTAACAGGAAGCCACTCTATACATAGTCCGAGAGAGAGGCGGTGTGGATCAAGTTGGTCAAGTAAGTCCAGCCGTAGCATCTACCACCGGCAACCTGGGAGCTGGATCTGACAATGGTTCAGAAAGACATATAAAGATCCCAATGGCATAACCCGCTCGTGGGAATGCGCCGAAAGAACAACTCGACCAACAGGCAGCGATATCGACGGCGTGGGCATCGTTGCTATCCTGGAGAAGGAGACCGGTATGCCATCCCGCACCCTATACTTGCGTGAGTCCTATGAGCCAACCAAGGTAGTGCAGGCCCCGAGATTGTCCTCCAAAAGCAGTACCGCCCGCCGCTGGATAAGATCGTTATTGAACTTCCTGCTGGCCTGATTGATGAGGGCGAGACGGCCGAGCAGGCGGCAATCCGAGAGCTCAAGGAGGAGACTGGCTACGTTGCCGAGGTCCTCGAAACATCACCCGTCATGTTCAATGGTTTGTCTCGTCCAGTTCCCGACATTTTTCCCCTCTCTCTAACCTCCTTACAGATCCCGGATTCTGTAACACGAATTTAAAAATGATTGTCAGTCTAAACCAGCGCTCTTTATTACCTTTTTGTCCGGTTTTGGGAGTATGATGCTTCTCGGGAATCGTTATGCTCTCGAACGGCAGTTTACCCCCGAAACACTCTGGACACGACCCGATTAGGGAAGTTGCGACTGATATTGTTGAACAGCACGTCGCAGTCGACATGAGCCTTCCTGAGAATCAAGATCTTAAGCCCGAGCTAGAAGAGAACGAGTTCATTGAAGTGTTTCTCGTGAGGCTCGCCGACTTGTGGAACGAGTGCATCAAGCTTGAAGCCGAGGGCTTTGCCATCGACGCGCGGATAGCCAACCTCGCCGAGGGCATCGAAATCGCCAAGAAGTTCAAGCTTTGACTTCCAGCTAGACATTCATAGCGTTGTGTTAAACAAGAAGCATGGCTGGGCTGGGTTAGAAAAAAAAAGCATGAGAATAGACCATCCCCCTTTACCAAACCACCCATCCCTCAAAACCCAAACCCCTCACACCTTCCCCTCTCTCCTCAACCCCTCCCACAATGCCACCGCAGAAAGACACTTGGCGTCCCTCGCCCCCTCCTTCCACAAATCCTTCATATTGACCAACTTTAAAGTGATCCTCTCTCCGTGGTCTCTCAAACCAGTTAGCTTCCCACTCCACTCGCTCAACTGCTCCCTCGGCACACGCCGCTCATGCATATAAATCGGGATGTACTCGTCGCAGCCGCCCGCGGAAGGGTACATCGCCCTGGGCAGCAGCTGCTGCGCGCCTCCGTCATCTCCGACCAAATCGCTCAAGCAAACCACCTCCTCCTCCTTGATCTCCATCCCCAGCTCCTCCCAAATCTCCTTCGCCGCCTGGCCCGCAAAGCTCCCGCCGTCGTCCACCATCCCCGCAGGCAACTCCACAAACTCGAGACTCCCCGCCGCGATGCGCGGCTGCACCGTCAGCAGCACATACCGCTCCTCCCTCTCCTCCTCCTCCCGCCCCTCTCTGGGACCTTGGGGGATGTCGTCCGGGATGAGCATAACCAGCATCGCAACCGAGGGCCCGCGCAGAAAGACCGCGCCGGGCAAGGTCTCGCCGGCGGCGTTGGCGATGTGCGAGGTGAGTTTAACGAAGCCCAGTCTCGATCCGAAGAGGTCAAAGGATTGGACTGTGACGGAGTGCAGGGTGTAGGGGTCCGGGTGGAAGGGGTGCGTGGGGGTGGTTTGCTGGGAGGCGAGGGAGGTGTGCAAGGTTTTGAGCCACGACTTGTTGCGGTGTGTGTTAGCATGGGAGCATGTGGGCGCGTCGAGGTGCTGTGGTGGATGGAGAGTGGAGTGGGTTATGGATCGGGAGTTGGGGTCGTGCGTACTTTGAAGGGCGGAAAATTCAGGAGTTGTGACTCTGTGAGCCCGGCAGGGAGGCTGATGGGGACGCTGTAGTCGGGGTGGTGGAAGGTTGACATTGTGAGGGCTGATGATGACCGCAAGAGGCGCGACGGGAAGGGCGAGGATGTCCAGGTGCGGAGGAGCGCTGTTCTACTTTGGTAGAGGGCCGCGAGGATGATTGGCATAATCAGAATGCGAAACCACCAGCCTGGCATCCCGGCCGCGCTTTGTACTCGGGGACTCAACGGGATGGTGGTGGGTTGTGTTTGGGTGTTGGCCCTGTTGGGTGGTGTTTGGTGGGTCCAGTTCAACGTCAATCCCATCCCGCTACCATCCTGCTACCAACGGCGAATAGTGGCTACAGGCGCACTCGGGGTCGCTATAACTAGTGGATACCATAACCACTCCTGTGCAGGTATGTACACACCTGCATACAGACAATTACTAAATAATTGAGACTTGCTCTGGGCATCGCGGGGTTTTATAGAAATAAAGCTACAAGCACAACCCTGCTTTCTATTCTAAGATCACAAACATTTAGGTACGTACATCCTCGCTGTTTCAACTTTCGCTGTTCTCACCCGCTGCCCATGTCCTGGCTGCGAGTTTATTACGTGAGCCACCGCTGCGCATTTCTGGGGGGGGAAGACTCGCTCCATATACTAGACCCTGGCCTGGTGCTGAAACGGGAGGCCATGGACAGGGCAGTGCGCACTCATGTGTATGTACAGTACATATTGAGGCATGGGAGTTGCTTTGTGCATGCGATGCAACCTCGTCCTGGTAAACTTTGATAGATCCCTACCGTTGTCGTAAGAATATAGCCAAAGAAGAGGCGCTTCTATCCTCGATATACTTCACGAGGCCGCTCCAAATGTCAACTTGATAGCAAATAGGACGGGTAAGCTGAAGCATAATGAGATTCCTAAAGTTTGGCATTGTCCGAGGTATGTACCAAGTCCCCCGCCAAGGTCATAAGCTGGGTTCGAAAGGCCGCATCACCAATTTCGGCAGCGTTGGCCTCCAAAGAAAGAACCTTTGGCTGAGGTGGACAGCGAAGAGAAAACTTTAAAGGTAAGGTACTGTACCTCTCAACCCAAGTACCCATGGACGCGACTTCCTCAGGGGATAGGAGACTTAGGTGGGGTGCCGATCCCATATCGAGGCACCCGCTGGGCGCGAGCTGTTTCCCCCGTCATCGCGAGTCCTGACATGGCAGGACGGTTTGTTGTACATACATATAGTATAGTCGTTCCGAAGAAGAGGTGATGTCAATTGTCGTTACACATCATCCTATCTTGCACGAATGCACCAAGCGATGCAGCGACAGTTTCGCAGAATCCTCGCCATGGCGGCGCAGGAGAGAAAAGCGGAAGAGTTCCATGGGCACCGGGTACACGTCGAAGCGCTGGCCTTGTACAAGCCACGCCTCAACGTCGGTGTTGAGAAGGCCAGCAATGGCCCAATGAGTTCCATCATCGGCCGGAAAGGTAGGTACGCAAGGAGGGCTCGAGAGCGTGAATAAATAACATGATTTGAGTGTTTAAGCGGTATACTTTTACTTGGCAGTGGTACATAGCAGTGCTACTAGGTTTCCTTGTTTCTAATTCCTGTATCGTGAAGTACAGATGTGCTAGGTGAAAGATATATAGTATAACTAGGAGATACATCAAGGACTAATGTATTCTTGGCGATATCAAAATTATTGTTTAGGAGTAAATCGACAGATATACGGCCAGTCTATTGGGAAATTTAGACCAGCGAGCATCATCTGTTGTTCTCTTGTGTAGCGTCAGCCGAATATATCAAACAAGCCAATAACACGAGAACATTCTCAACCCATTAACGCGGTAATTAGTTGTCACTTTCGGGCTTCAGGTGCTACTGTGGGAGCCGAAGTCAGTATTGAACGTCGAAATGGAGAGAGTAGTGATACAAAGGGGTAGACACGTTACTCGCAAGTCTGCATTACGATTAGCAAACGAGTATCTGCAAAAGCAATCTGGTAGGGCTCATGATTGTAGAAGTGAGTTCTCTTTCAATATAGTGAAGTACAAGGGTCATGTTGTCAGGCTCTCGATCGATAATCATCATCAATAGCCAAATCAAAGAAAGTTTCCAGGACACGTTATCAACCTATGTGAAATGCCACAGCATTTAAAAAGAGCCACCATGTCCCAGAACATACAAACTCTCCCCAAAAAGTGACTTGTCCACTGGGTTTGCTCGATAAGCTCCCCTTGATTGAGGATAGTCTCTTCATTATATCCAACAGCGGCCCGTCGCACCAACCGATCGACATGGGCCGCTGGTCTAGTGGTATGATTCTCGCTTAGGGTTCACCCTGAACAAAACGTTGCGAGAGGTCCCGGGTTCAATCCCCGGGTGGCCCCGATCATCAATCTTAACTTTTGCTCGAGATTCATCCCAGCCGAGGATTGTATTTTTGCTTTATTTTATATACACCCTTCTATCCAATTGTCCGTCCCTCTATCAAAGCGTTACATCACGGACCACCGTGAGTGATGCCCTCTCCACCCCCTTTTTCCCCAATGATACACCAGCTCCACCAATCTTGTGATCCCAGGTTCTCAAACACTCTACCCAACAAACAACAATCCCCTTGTGGTGTAGTTGGCTATCACGTTCGGCTGCAAAGGATCTCCCAACATCTTCTGGGTTCCACATCTGAGTCTCTCATTCTTGCATCGTCATTCACGCAGAGATAACCGGTACAGCCTGAAGCTTTTCGTTTTCTGGGACTCGAGGATATGAAATGTACGACGCAGGGTCAGTGAAGTCGTCATTCAATGACGGAAGCAGCGCAGCTGACCCTTCTAAGAGCACCTTATGAACTGTGAAACCAGCACGCCCAGCTGGCACTGCCTGCTGCGTACTTCATATATACATCCTAGTTTTACACCAAGAAGTCCATCCCACAACCAAGAAACCGAAACCTATGCGTCCAGTCACAAAAGAGAAAGAGAGAAGACGAACCACCAAGCCCAAGGAAACTGACGCGCTCGATAAAGAGGCAACGAGCCTTTTACCGAGCCGCCGCCGCACCGCCCTGGCCAGAAATCAACTTCTGCAGCGCATCCAACAAGGCGCGGCACGTGGTCCCCGCGCCGCACGTGTCGGCAGCTCCCGCTCCAGCCCCAGCCCCAGCCCCAGCACCGGCACCGGCACCAGCACCGGCACCAGCACCCTCTCCGGCACCAGCACCCTCTCCGGCACCAGCACCCTCTCCGGCACCGGCACCAGCACCGGCACCAGCGCCACCGGCAGCAGCCGCCTGAGGAAGAAATATGGCCCACTCGCCAACCATGTTGCTGACCGTGAGGGTCAGCTCGTTTTCCTCGACCTCGAACTCGAGCTCGCCCTCGCCAAAGACAAAGGAATTGGCCTCGGCGCAGAAGCGGCCGACTTGGCCTGTGGAGATGTCCAGGGCGTCTATGTGTGCGGGAAGCGGTTAGCGTCTTGTTGCTGTCGTGGTTGTGGATGTTGTACGAGGTGGTTGGTAAAAGGCGGGGGAAACGAAACAAAAGACGAGGGAATAGGGCAAAAAACGTAAAATTTGGTACTCACTGCCGGCGTTCAGGATGTAGTCAATCTTTTGCAGGGTCAGGCCCTGGGCCGCAGCCGCGCCGCCACTTAGTTCGACAATGTACGACACCGGCTCGAGAGCGACGAATCCCGCGGGCGGTGCGGCAGGGTTCCGGTTCTCGGTGACCCTGAGGGCACGGCCTTCCTGATTCTGGAACTCGACTTCGAAGACGCCATTGGTCTTGCATTAGGTGTCAGCAGGCGAGAAATAGCAAGGCACTGGTTGGCTAGGACTTACACCGGGGGGAAACACGGTGTCGGTCTTGATGTTGCCGCCGCCCAACTGGACGACCTGCCCGAACTGTGCCTGTTGCTCGATCTCGTTTCCCTCGCCCTCGCCCTCGCCAGCTTCTGCACCTCCCCCGGCCCCGGCGGCAGCACTGGTTGTGGCGGCGGCGGCTGCTGTTGTGGATGTTCTGCTAGCACGGCCCCTGGTAACCTCCCCTTGCCCGTTCGGCGCTGGGAGAGCAAGGACTGAGAACACCTGGGCGGCGATAAGAAGACTGCACGTAAACTTCATGGTGTGCTTGTTGGGGTCGGTTGTTGCTGAGTTTGCTCTGTAAAACAGGAACGACGGACAGGAAGTGAACGTGTTATGTACTGTAACGAAAGTCAAACTAAAAGGAGAAAGAAGTATCAACAAGAAAATCGAAGAAAGGGAATCCTCCAGGGGTTCAGGTGAAAGTAACAGAGAACAGAAGATGGTTGAGAACACGGGCTATGACTGATGGCGTCTTGTATGCGCACTTATACTTCTACATTTACAATGTGACCTCGCAAGAAAAGGTTTTCTCCTCTTTCATTCGAAACATTGCCAAGATGCAAGGGAACACAACCATCTGTAAATAGTTACTTGATTGAAATCCTTCCTGTGGTCGCTTGCAATGCCAAAATGGATTGGAACTGCTCAGCCAAGCCGTTGATGGCTGGATGGGGAGCGGCTGCCAGGGGCCCTGCGCCTCTTTGAAGTGTAGCCAGCGTTTCACGCCTCCTGTGTAAGTCACCCCCCTAATGGAGGCCACCTTTGGGTCGCTTCCTAAACTGGAAACCCAAGGGTGGCCCTTGCTGAGCTCGCTGAAGTGCGCGCCAGCTCGCGCCCGTTACCGAGATGAGAGGCAATCCCATTTTACATGACATCCCAGCGAGAATGATTGTGCTGGGCCACAGAGTTGCAGTGCGGCTCTGGCGCCAATGCCGGCCTGCAGCTGGGCGACCACGAGTCGAGGCAGCAAGTACGGCAGGTTTAGGCTGGAGCTGCCGCTAATAAGAACGGGCAAGCCATCGCGCGTTGCTACCCGCGGATCCATCCCTGTCCCATCTGAGACTACCCCGGTTTTCTTGGCAGCTTGACACCTTGGTGCCGGAGCCCTGCAGGCCTTGGTGAGAAGATTCAATCTTGGCTTTTCGAAAGCCACGCCTTGATCGATGGACTGGATCTGCTGCCGATAATGCTCGCTTTCAAAGGTTCGGGTACCGTCCGAACTTGGTGCTGGGAATTCGAACTCTTTGCTGATCTTGGGATCAGGTGATAGGACGCAGGGGAGATCTCTCGTTGTCGGCATGATCCTTGGCTGCCGTGGCAATGTCATTTCTGACGGTGGCGGGCAAGTCTTGCCGGTGTGTCTCCCCCATCAACGGACATATCGCGTACTGTTGAACAGGCAGATGCGTGCGACGGTGATGCCAAGCCGCGCAGAGCTGTATCGCCATCAACGTTGGCCGCTTTTGGCTCAATCAGTTCGTTGCCTCTGGTTACTCGATGGGAAGCTTCGCGCACGGTGCAACGGCGTCGGCGCCAACTGAGGATGGAGTGCAGCAGGCTGAAAATGACCTGTATACGGGGCTTCGTAGAGCACCTCCTGACCCCCAGCAAGCCTGGTGAAAAAAGTTCTCGCTTGTTTCATGTTTCCTAGATTCTGTCCAGTGAAAACTTTCTGGTTCTTGGAAGAGGTTGAATGGGGGGTCGGGTCGCAGTGGGGAGAGGGAGGGGCCCTGCTTCGGTTCCACCTTCCCCGCCGGAGCAGAAGAGCCGGCTCGACTTGCACCAGTCCCTGGGATTGGACTGGGGTCGTTGCGACCCTGGTCTTGGGCGGTGGTCCGGCGGTTGCCGACATGTCAATCGTTTGGCTTGGTTGTTGATCACGATTCACCACGGCCATCCCAATCGACGCTGTCTTAAATACCTAATATATGTCCAGCGCCGTGCGCGTCGCCCGAACTCAACGGCCGGCATTCCTAGCACAGTCACTACACCACGGGCATCAATGAGTGGATTGCGCCGAGTGTTTCTGTGATTTTTAGTTTTTGTCAACCCGTCTAACACGGCAACTAGTCGCGTGCTCAATGGCCGCCAAGAATAGCGACAGGAAGGCCCGCGCGGCGAGAGCCGCAGGGGGCAGTGAGTCGGGGCCTATCAGAGTGCAGTGCCGGAAGCACCCCACACGCCTGTTGCATTTTCGGTTTCTGCCCCTGGTCCACTTCCGGGAACCGATCGGAGTCTGATCGACCGCCTCGATTGGCAGAATTGGGCAGTTCAAATCTGAACAATCCCCGTCTACACGCAAGAAAACGCCATGACTGGGGTTTACACTACGGTTCCGCAGGGTCTTGGCAGTGGGACATGCGTCTCACCTTGGCTCCGTCTGACACGGCTGCGTCTGGGACTGCCCTGCAACCAGACCGCTGCTGGGGAGCCGACTGGGCTTCACGCCTCGCGCTCGGCGGCAATCGGCTGCTTTTCGACACGGGTTGCCACGAGCGGCAGTGCTCATGGATAAGGGTGCAAGGGCCGGGAAAAGCCAAGGGGTGAAAGGGGCGTTGATGGCGGATCAGAGGGTTGTTGACGCCTTGCGCCCCGCCGAAGATGCGCCGGGCGTCCTGCAGCCCACGACTTATTACCTTTCCTTGGCGCCACTCTGTTTGGGAGACGATCACTGTCTTGTCTCTCTCTCGTTTCCTTCCTCAGTTCACTTCATTTCGGAACGGGCAGCTGGTCTGCACTCTTGGCGCCGGGTGCTTGTTTGTCTTTTCCTATTGCCCTTCTTCGCTTCTCTGTACGTGTGCATTCTCCGGTCGGACAGGAACCGATGATCCAAGCTTGCTTTCTTCAAGTCCGTCGTACGTGAGATTGGGGATAGCAGCTACACGGCGACATCATGAGGGTGACGGGTCCAACACTCCGCCGGCGCAACCATGCCTGGCTGCAGATGAGGAGCCTCGAGAGGCGGGCTGCACGGCTTGCTCGGCGCCAGGAACAGGAAGACGACTCCTCGGACGATGCCGATACCTCGGGCTACGAGTCCGCCGGCTCCATCGACTCATCTGACGACGAGTCCGACGCCAAACCCACCAAGACTGTGCAACCTCCCATTGCTTCCTTGAGCGTCGGGCTCCGGACAGGAAGGGGGGTCGTACTCCTACCGACCCCAGGAGCAGGCGTGAGCACAGGCGTGACACTTGGAGCGGGCGAGCCGGGAGAGGCAGACGAACCTAGCGAGCCGGAAGATGGCATAGAGTCCGAATCAGACGGCGAGGAGTCCGCGGATGAATCCACGGCTCCCCCCGCGAACGCAACGCCAGCGCCTGGGGCAGCACCGCCGCCTCCACCGCTGCCGCCGGTGGTCACTTCGTCTGCAGACATACCTGCCATCACGCCATCTCCGCCACCAGCCGCTGGCAGCTCCACCTCTGCGGGCCGTGGGGCTTTGCCAGTCGTCTCAAGTTCTCAAACACCTCCGGCAACTGCAACGCCAACACAACGGGTCCGTTCCTCGACCATGATTCCTGCCCCAGGCTCATCGGGCAGCAGCAGCACAGGCCTCGACGAGCTCGTAACCTCGTTGACTGGCACATCCCAAGCGCCATCGGCAACAATCGGGCCCACACCAAGCGTACCGATAACCGGCAGCACGCAGTCTGAAGAAGCCCAGGTCGTCACGCCAGACCGCCAGGCCAACGAGTCTCAGGGGGATGGTGTCACTGCGGGCATTTCATCTCAAAACAATCTTAGCTCTGGGGCTATCGCGGGGATATTGCTTGGAGTGTTGTGTATGTCCCTTTGCCCCAGTCCACCACCCCCTTCTTTGGACCATGCTAACATCAACCAGCCTTTATCGGCCTCCTCGTCGGTGCCGCCCTCCTCTGGCGTAAACGCCGCCGTGACCGCGGGCTGCCCTTCTTCCCACAAACCCGCCTCCGCCTCAAAGACAACGACGATGAGTCACACCCTCCGTCCGTCAGCGGTCCTCTCCCCGGCAAGCTTGGCGGGCATAACCCGGTCAAAACCAACACCCAAATCATGGACGACCTCATGAAAGCCGCCTACGCGGCCAACAATGGCGAAAGCGACATGGCAGGAGCGTATGCTCCACCCGCAGTCCCCAAACTACCGCCTCAGCTGCCCCTGCTGCAACAGCAGCAGCAGCAGCAGCAGCAGCAACAACAAGACACCAGTTATTTTATGGATGAGAAGGCGTACGCTGCTTTGGCGGGCCCACCCACACCCGGGTCACCCAAAAAGCCGGTGATGAGGTGGCTGGATGAGGTCAAGACACCGACGCAGCCGAACGGGCCCGAAATCCCACCCACGCCCGCCATGCCGCAGTCGGCGAGGACGTCGAGGGCGATGGCCGCCGGTGGGGGGAGGGTGCCAGAGCCACCCAAGCCGGCTTACTATGGACGGGACACCATGACGACGGACACGACGAATACAAGTGTGCGCTGGTATGGTTAAGATTGGAGGTCAACCATTGTTTGGTTTTGGGGGTGGTGGACTGCAGGTTGATGGGGCGTGTTGTGGGCTGGCGTGGTGTTGATGTGTATACTTTCTTCGGCGCGCTGCGGGGAATGTATGTAATCAGGATGGTTGTATGTATGTACCTAGACGTAACGCGCTAAAGTATTGGTTGATATGGGGGTGTCAAATCCCCGAGTATAAACCGTGCATGGTCTGTTGTGTATGTACAGCCGGGCCGGCGCTGCTTCGGCTTCCGGTTCCCCCGCTTTACTACCGGCATCACGTCATTGACTAAGGTAGTTCCCGATTTTGCACTGAAAACAACCGCGTTTTCGAGCACGTCGCCCGAGTTTTGACGTCGCCGTAAATCCATCCATCTCACGCAGCAGCACCTATCAATCATCCATCCACCCTCCCACTTTCCCCATCACATACACACACACACATACCAATAACCCTCCCGGCCGAGCACTGGTATGTACATACAATACAGTACATACATAGGTACGGTACCCAAGACATGTCCTCAATCGACACCTCCCTCCTCCCCCACGCCACCGGCCGCGCCGCGGCCCTCGCCGCCTCCCACGCATCCCCGCACCCTCTCAAGCTCTACGGCGGCTGGTTCTGCCCCTTTGTGCAGCGCGCCTGGATCGTCCTCGCCGAGAAGCAGATCCCCCACCAGTACGTCGAGATCAACCCCTACAAGAAGGAGGCCGAGTTCCTGCGGCTGAACCCGAGGGGCTTGGTGCCGACGCTTTCCATCCCGCCCGCGGCTCCGGGGGCCCGCGAGAGGCAGAGGGTGCTGTACGAGAGCACCGTCGTCTGCGAGTACCTCGACGAGGCGTACCCCGCGCCGCCGGACGGGGCCAGGCTGTTGCCTGTCGGCGAGGGCGCGGACGAGGTGTATGAGCGGGCGCGGTGCAGGCTGTGGATCGATCATGTCGTGACGAGGGTCGTGCCCGGGTTCTATCGGCTGCTGCAGCATACGGGGGACAAGGCGTATCCGATTGGGGAGGCGAGGGGCGAGTTCCTGGCCGGGCTGAAGGCGTTTGCGAAGGAGATGGTTGATTCGGGGTCTGGGAGTGGGAGGAAGAGGGATGGGCCGTGGTTTTTGGGAGAGAGGTTTAGCTTGGTGGATGTCGTTCTCGCGCCGTGGGCAAAGAGGCTGTTTTTGATTGATCATTACAAATCTGGCGGGGTGGGAATCCCGAAGCGGGGGGAGAGGGGGGAGGATGAGGAGGTGTGGGCGAGATGGGACGAGTGGTTTGCTGCGGTCGTGGAGAGGGAGAGTGTCAAGGCGACGTGGAGCGAGGATGAGAAATACATTGAGGCGTACAAGCGGTATGCCGATGATACCACGCAGTCAGAGGTTGGGCAGGCGACGAGGCAGGGGCGAAGTCTACCTTGATGAGGGGGCGAAATATACAAGAGGGTTTGCGCGTGCAGGTTTCCAACCACAAAGAACACGACACTGTGGTGTTGCGTTGAGATCTCTCCGTAATCTCCTCTTCCCATCATAAAACACTTCTTTTACTCTCACCGGGATACTGGAAGGCAGAACAATGCAGTTTTTGGCACTACCCAACTTGGTTCTCCGTTCTTACCAATGTCTTCCCATCTATTTTCCATGTTACGGTATCGCCGGTCACCCTCCAAATATTACTAGGTAAGATACATGTTGTGTGCCACGAGAAGCCAAATACAAGATATGCTGCCTTCCAGCCTCCTAGTCTTGCAAGGCTTTAATTACCTATCAAGGTTGAAAACGCCCGCAGTACGGCCATCTCGTCTACCCCTTTTTGCTCCGCTTGGGTCGCGGCATACCGTGCTTCATCCCGCCGAGCAGCGTCAATGAGCCGGCGAGTGTGCCGCCTGGACAAACTGCGCGTACTCTGGTAGACACCCTGCCCCGAATATGAGACAAGACCAAGGAGGCCTGTTACCAGTCGTGTCAGCGCTGGAAAAATCGGCCCGCCACGGACGCAATGGGAGATTTGAACGAACCTGAGCTCACCTTGGTGGTCATACCCACCAGACCCTTTCCTACACCTTTCGCTACTCCAATAGCGCCTTCTTGTTTCCCGCCTTCGATCGGCTGCCGGACGAGATCCTTGAAACCCCCGACGACACCCTCTTGAAAATTGGTACCGGCCACGACTGCACCAGACTTCCAGTCTGTGATATGTTGGCGTTCGGGTACTTCGCCGCCGTAGAGTTTTGGTACTGCTCGCAGACCCTCAGTTGCCGCCAGCGGCATGTCCAGTAGCATACCCTTGTAGAAGTGACGGAAGAGCCCCCCCACTCCAGACGCAGAGCCGAGCGCTGCCCTGGCGAATCGGCCGCCGCGGGTATGATTTTCTGGTGTCCCGCTCCTCGTTTCGGTTTCGGGGGCCGTGCTGTAAGGCACTGGTGCTCCCTCGGGGTTGTCATTCAACTTCGAAGATCGGGAAAGAGCCTGAGCCTCTGGCGCCAGAGAAGATGCGGGCTCGTTCTTTGCGCCGGTTTTTGGCTTCCGGTACGCTTCGATGGGCTTGATCACGATGTCGGCTGCTGACGTGACCATGGACGTGCATGTACTGGCCAGAGAAGACGCGACCGCGGAGGCGGGTTCCCACCGGCGTACGTCAGTGCGGACGGGGCTGGTCTCGTAGCGGCGGAGACTTGACCAAGTCGTGGAGCCATTGTCGACTAGAATCTGTGCGGCCACTTTAGAGATGCGTATCTCCTTGTCGCCCTTGGTGTACGACCAAGCCGCGGGTTGGTCATTGAAAATGTGACACCTCAACCGTGACAGGGGGAGGTGGGCGTGGAAAGACTCGACCGCTTGCTGAACGCCGAATTCAGTCTTCATCCTTTGAGACACGGCTGCTGCCGCAGTCAGCGCTTCTTGAGTCAAGCAGAACTTAATGGCTTGCGCCAAGTTCTCGCTATTTAATTGTTTCTGGGGGATTGGGCGCGGACCGGCGCCGGCAGCCGCCACCATGTCACCCCAGAACGGTTGGCTAATATTGTCACAAGCAGGGTTAGCAAAAACAAAGCATAGCAATTCGTCAGTTTGGAGATGCACTCACTCGCCGAAGAAAGGCACGACAACCGTAGGACGGGCAAGTAGCAAACCACAAGCAGCTGTTCCCGCGCCGCCGTGGTGAACGACGGCCGTAACGTGCTGAAACAGCCACTCGTGAGGGCAGTCGCCAAGCCAGAGAACGTCTTCGAACGGAGGCTGATGGGCACCGAGCTTGCTCCAGCCTCGGGAGATGATAGCGCGACAGCCCACATGCCTGACTGCTTGAACTAGAGTGGCCGTGAGTTTGGCTGGGTCGTCGACCACAATGCTCCCAAACCCAATGTAAACAGGTGGCGGGCCGTTGCGAAGAAATGCCTCTAGTTGGGCGTCCGGCTGGTAGTGGGGAGGATCGCGGAAGAAGAAACCGCAGACGTCTGAGAGCGTGTCAGTTAGCGAACTGGATCTAGTGATTTACACAAGAGGAGACGAAGTACGTGCCAATATTGTCTGGCCAGTCGTCCGGCTTGGGTACCAATGAAGGCGACCAGCAGTACGTGAAGGGAACTTTCAGCGCCTCGGCGAGACACGGCCCTTCGCTCCTCGATATGGGCTCCAAGTCCAATGAGTCGCGCCAGGAGTTGATGAGGTCGCCCAACCTACAGATGCGGTCAGGCTAGTTTCCACGAATCCTGCTCGTAAAAGTGTGCAGGCTCACCCTTGCCATGTCATCCACTCCACCGCAAGATATGACAGATAGTTCGCCCTACCCACCGGGATTCCAGAGTCCTTGAGGTTGATGCTGGTCAAGGGGTGGGGAAACGCGCGGGTGCTGGTCCAGGGCATGGTGAACATGAGATGCAGCGGGATGCCCAAGGCTTGGGCGCAGTGGACATGCGCAAAGCTGGGGGGATTTGCGATGATGGCATCAGCCGTAAAGGGCAGCTTGGTCGCGGGGTCCGGCTCGATGCACGAAGCCCAGGCGCCGTCGAGGATCTGGGCAATTGCGTGTCGTTTCTTTTGCACCTCACCCGCCCGAAGGCTGCTCATGCTGGGTATCAGACCCGGATTCTTGACCATGTAGGCCATCAACTCGGCAGGGTCACCGCCGATTGGGAAAAACTCGAGGCCTGCCTGCAGGACAAAGTCGCGGAACACGCTGTGAGTGGCAAGGCGAACTCGGTGGCCGTGTCGACGTAGCTCGTTTCCCAGCGCAACAAACGGTTGGACGTCGCCGCGGCTGCCAACGACTTGCATGATGATGTTCAGCCGGATGTTTGGAGGTGGCTGTCGCGAGTACTGATAAGTGGGAGGAGGTTGGTCTTGGGCCTTCTCAGGCTCGCCGTCTTCCCTCAGTTTTGTATTCTTTGAATCAAAGTCATCAGAAATGAGTCGGCTCAGTGTCCTGAACAGCCTAGAATTGGTATCCAGTTCGATGCGGCCATCATCTAATATTCCATTACATTCAGCCCGTTAATCACAAATTCAGAAGCACAATCAAGGGGAATTCTCACCTTGTACACAAATTGATCCCGTTTCTGTATACCCATCTGCTACGGCGGCCCCATAGGAAGGCGGCAGAGCGTCCAGGATCTCTAAGTGGTTGGTGTCGCCCGGACCCTCTTGTCTCCCCATAGCGGCGTCGAACCAAGCGAGTCGAGGCTTGTGTAACAGTTAGTGTAAGTGGGACCGTGGGTTGATGCGCCGATGGGAGGCACTCTGGAATCTTTTTGATCAATGGTCAAAGCTGAAGATAATTGTGGGATAAGGGGCGGGAAGTGCCCAAAGTTTAATATTCTTGTCTTGCCGTCATGCCTTTTATTATTCTGCGTCTATTTATGTTTTTCGTCTCTATTTGCGTGACTGTTAGTCGGCTCAGCCCAGCGCTACGCGGCCGCACTAAGATGGGGCGAAACTACCCCGGGCCTTGTTCGGCGATACGGATACGCGTATTTGAGAATCAGTCCTAGCTGGGCTCATTACGTTATCAGCAGGGAACTGCCTCCATGCGAGCCCTACATCGCTACAATTCCGCCTTGCACTGTCAATGGCCTCTTTTCTTGTCACCTAGCCTCACAAGGGATGAGCCGAGCCACATGATTGCATCACTGCTAACTACTAATACTTCAGGTATTATTTTCAATTACAGTTTCCTTCTCCCATCGCTCTATGCGGGGGGATAAATAGTGTACAGAATATCACGGTCGTATCAGACCTGGAACATAACCTAGCTACTTCTAAAGTTCCAATTGACCTTAGCATCCCAATCGACTGCAAAGTGGCGCTTGGTTGTCACTTTGCCCAACCCATCTAACTTTACGGCTGGAAAATGGGCCCGTGCGGTTGAGAGCCACCAGTGGCTACCTACCAGGTAGGTATTCGTGCAACGCGTAGAATCGCGGGCTAAATTCTGACACGAACATACTACATAGTTCTCTGACCCCAAGCTCTCGTTCAACCTCTATCTTTCAAAACCAAGGAAGGCCCTCGGCGTACAATTTTAGCCTCATAGACCGTAAAAGGAGTTTCCTACCGAACATTTTTGCTACCATGCAACTAGGTTCAAGAACAGCATCCAGCTTTCGCAATTCTCGTTCCATCATTTTGCTCCATACACGGAACATATTCATGATTCCACCCGCCATCCGACCCTTCTGCTTCAAACACAGCCACCACCCTTGTCACCGGAAAATGTCGTCTCTGACGCAAACAAAGCCCGAGCCATTTTCAGTAGGAGCAGCTCTTCGCGGCCAATCAGGACGAACATACAGCATTCAGGAGGTTCTTTCCGAGCGACGAGATCCGTTATTATGTGTCTACCGAGCGAGGTTTGTACGCCTCGAACCTTAAGAAATATCTTGGACTCTAAGCTAAATATCTGTGGCAAGTGACGAGGGAAAAAACTTCATCGTGAAAAACATGATACCGGGCGAATTCGAGTACCAGCAAGACCTACAAACACCTTTGGCTTCATGCCCCAACTTGCGGACAGTGATCGACGTCATCCCGGACTTCGAATTATTCGTCTATCGCTTCTTAGATATCGACCTCCTTCAGATCAGCCAGAGGCCCTTATCAAAAGAGACGAGGCGAAGCATCCTCAGAAGCGCTCTCGCTGGATTAGCCGAGCTTCACGATAGAGGGATCATCCACACAGGTGAGTCTTGCTTGGGCTGCATGGCATTATAGCGCCCTAAGATTTACCAGGCAGCTGACGTTTTACTACTAGACATCAAACCCAACAATATCCTGCTTGACTATGAAGAAGCGCCCGGCAACAATCTTGCTATCAAAAGTGTTCAGATATCAGACTTGGAGGATGCAGTACTCCTCCCACCTGGCAAGAATCTCAAGGGCTGTCTTTGCGGAAACCAACTCTGGCGAAGCCCCGAGTCTTGGGCACGTGCCCCGTCAGAACACACCGTCTGACATCTTCTCGTTTGGCGTAGTAATCATCTACGTGATGCTCAATGATATGATCTTTCGCGTCAGCGATGAAGAGCTGGGCGGGAATGACGCTTGGCGGCATATTCTCCGCAGACACATCTCTTACTTCGGAGACGAGGATGGATTCAAGGGCTTGCTTCAGCATGTTGGGGAGGAGAATGTGTTTTTTGACCGGCTCATCGCTCTCGCGGGTGACTTTGATTCCGAGAGGCCGAGAAAGCCGTTTGCGATGTGGCATTACGTGGACGCCGAACTCAGGGATTTGGTCACCAAGATGACATGCCTGGATCCGGCAAAGAGGATTGTTGCCGGGGAGGCGCTCAATCATCCGTGGTTCCTCCGGGCCGATGAGCGGCAGAAGAGGTAGATATCCGGCAAGATGCTTTTACGTCCAGAGATTATTCTTTCCGTCACCTCCTTTGCAGGCTCGGGCCACAGACCTGTACCGGTTGCCGACAGAACAGTCCCCTAGCCACGCAACCTCATCTGGATTCTTGTGCCAGGTCCGCTTCGCCAGTCGAGCACGCCAACCCAATCGCCACAGACGCTGTGTCACCACACCGCAATTATAACGGCACTCAAAGCGCCGCTCTCAGCCAAGTGTCAACCTCTTGTACCCCCCAGATACCTCGGGTAAGTGTAGTTGTAAGTTGTAACGCTATTGGAGGCCATGCCGTCGGTGATAAAGGGGCAACCCTAACCCCATCGCACCCTCCCCCCCAGCAAGAACCCCTTGCCCCACCAAGCTAAGCTGTCTGGAACAATTTCTGCAGCTGCGCATAAGGATTCGCTGTTGGTCACACCGCGCCAATGCTGTGACATCAGCCAGCTAGAGACCTTAACTTCACTCTCATCCGCCAGCCAGTACTAAAATATCCGCTGCTCTGTCCTTCCAAAAACCGATCGTCTCATAGTCTTCAGTTATCTTTCATTTTTGACTCATTTTCCGAACGCACGTGGTGAGCAAGCCTCGGTTGCCTCGCGCCTTCACCTGCATTTCATCCCTTCACCTGCGCCCCTCAGCGCCGGCACAGCCGCACCATCGCCAAGATAGGCCGTAGGCGGCACCGAGGAGGGCCTCGCCCACATACGGGCAACCACTTCAGCGGTCTTGACGATCTTGACGATCTTGACGATTCCGACGACTTTCGCCTGCAAGGAAAATCACGAAACTCCCAACCAAAGAAACCCAAAGGCAAACGCAACAAGCGCAAGATGGGCCAGGAACAGTCGTACATCAGCGAGGACACCCCGCCTCTGACCTTGTCGGAGCGCAGCCTCGCCGCAGTCGCCGACTTCATCAAGTCCGGCAAGGCCAGCCGCATCGTCGTCATGACGGGCGCCGGCATCTCGACCGCAGCAGGGAGTACGGCGGCTCCCTCCTACTTCCTCCGGGCCCTCTCTCACACCCCTCTCCCTCCAGTCAACCCCCCCCAAAGCCGAGTACGACTACTAACCAACCCCCCTCAGTCCCCGACTTCCGGTCCCCCGAGACGGGCCTCTACGCCAACCTGGCCGCGCTCGACCTCCCCGAGCCCGAGGCCGTCTTCGACCTGTCCTTCTTCAGGCAGAACCCCAAGCCCTTCTATGCGCTCGCCAGGGAGCTCTACCCGGGCGTGCGCTACCGCCCGACCGTCTCGCACGTCTTCATCTCGCTGCTCGCCCGCAAGGGCCTCCTGCGCATGCTCTTCACGCAGAACATCGACTGCCTCGAGCGCGCCGCCGGCATCCCCGCCGACCGCATCGTCGAGGCGCACGGGAGCTTCGCGACGCAGCGGTGCATCGAGTGCAAGGTCGAGTTCGACGAGGCGAGGATGCGGGAGTTTGTGGCGCGCGGCGAGGTGCCCAGGTGCGAGAGGGAGGGCGGCGCCCTCGGGGGCGTGTGTGGGGGCTTGGTGAAGCCGGATATCGTGTTCTTTGGGGAGGCGCTGCCGAGGGCGTTTTTCGAGTCGAGCGGCATGGCGAAGGAGGCGGATTTGATTTTGGTGATGGGCACGAGCCTGCAGGTGCACCCTTTCGCCGGGCTGCCGAACATGGCGGAGGAGGATGTCCCCAGGGTGTTGTTCAATCTGGAGCAGGTCGGGTCGTTTGGCACGCAGGCGGATGACGTGATGGTGCTGGGGGACTGTGATGCCGGGGTCAGGAAGCTGGCAGACGAGCTGGGTTGGAGGGATGAGCTGGAGAAGACTTGGAGGGAGCTGGTTGGGGACGAGGAGGCAGACAAGCAGCTACAGGGGGCTACCAAGAGGGTGGCTGCGCTCCATGATGAGGTTTCCAAGCTGGCCGAGGAGGTGGAAGAAGTGCTTCACATTGGTGAAAAGGAGGATCAGCATGGACCGGAGACCAAGTCAACCCAAGTTGATCAGGAAAGCCTGGCGCCCAATTCGAGGGAAGAGGCTGGAAAGCAAGGGGAAGAAGCCAAAGCACCAGTAGCTACTGTCGAGCCAGAGCGTGAGGACAAGGCCAGCCTGTCAGGGTCGGAGGATCAGAGTTCAGCGGGGCCAGGGGAGAAGGCCAACGATGCGCGGAGAGCGTCATAAGGAAGACGGCTGAGCTATAGGAGAGTTCAAACTATTTGATATCAGACAGTAAGTGAGAGTTTATGGCGTATGGCGTTGTTGGAATTGTATGATAGAAGGTCAAATGTAATTCCAGCAGTTTGGCTCCAGTTCTATTTTCTGAGAGACTGGGGTCCGGATTCTGGGTGCCCAGTCTTGCTTATTTTGCTCTCAATCCCCAGTGACTGCGTCAATTCTATCCACATATGTCTAACTAGCATAGAAAGGCTGAATTCTCGGCAGCAGGCCCAATCGTAACATGTTGTCAGTTTCTGCCAGACTGGTGCCCTGCGGCGCACCAGTATGTCGGCCACTTGAACGGCAGACTTGCTGAAGTGCACTTAATTATGTATGTTAGGGCGAATCCAACAGTGTATTTGGTGTTGACCGTACGGCTCACGATGCCGTAGCTGACTGTATGAAGTGCATCATTTCAAGTCAGCTGTAGCAGTAGAGGCCAGCCTTATCTATCTCGTTGGGCCCGACATTCGACTGGGTTGGTCATTGTAGTCGGTGTTTGGCCTTTGGGTCGCGTGGCTCGATCGCTCAGTTGCGGCCGAGGGGATTAAACAAAGGGAAAGAATATACGTACCTTCAATTCAATCGTAGCTGCCGATAGACAAAGGACCGAGTAATAAGCTCTTTAACCATTTTACTCCATTGTATCTGAAGGCTCAGTACACTGAATAGAGCTTCGCACTCTCTGGCATCCGGTAGGTATATTCAGAAAGAGAAGGGACCCCCTCGGTACATTATGAATTCACCTGCTGGCAGAGGAGAAACCCACTTAACATTTGTAGTGAATCACGTCGTAGGAAGCACGTGAGTCCGTTCTGCATACCTCTGATATGTTGCTCTAATATGCTGTTGCTGCTGTGTGTAATTCAACAGCAGCATGCCCAGAATGTGCAATTCTGGCTATTCCATTATGCTCTGACTGGGCTGAGCCCAAGTTCCCGTGTTTACTTCCATTCCTTCAACAGAGCTGTTCACAATCTAGAGGCTGTTCATTGAACAACAAAGGACAGCACAGAGATTTCTTGAACAATAGCATTGTTCCCAGACAGCACTTGCTGTACCGTGACCCTTCACATGAATCATTCACTGGCAGTCACACAGTGCTGTGTTTTCTGGGGAGAATATAAACACGCCCCAAACCACAATCGCCCTCCTTCTTTTGTATTATTGCAAAATTCCAACAGTCAGCGATAGCCAAGCTCAGGGTGTTTGGGGTATTTCGAGAACGGCCCTCCAGACACTCGGAGCTTGACGGAACGACTGACGGAGCTTTGCGTCCGACATAACATTTTATTACGATATTCTCAATATGCTTGTTTTCCGATTTCCCGATCCTGGTGTCGGCCATTCCAAACTGGCGTGCCGCAAACCAAGGAACTTTTTGTCAATCCGACCTTCGACGCCTGCTCCTCCTATGCTGAGCGTCGAACATGCGCCAACCTTTGACAGCGATGACGAGTACGAGCCGGACGACAGCATCCATGGCTTCGGTGCCTCCAGCAGCTCACCTTCTTTTCGAAAGCGACCACTCAACCTACAGCTACTGTCATCGCTGGCAAGCGAAAGAACCGCGCCCAAGAAAGCAGTGTCGCTCCTCGCAGTTCAGTTGAAGCGCCGCAGAGAGCACGCTGATGGCGGCGAGGGCTGGGAATGGCTCAGTGCCGAAGGGGAGTCGGCCGAGATCATAGACAGCCGCCACGAGGAACGGCCTGTCAGCCAGCCGACCAAACCGATTTGCCCAAAGTCGGTCGTTCGCCCTCAACCGCCTCGCCCAACTGGCCGATTCGCCCTCGCCAAAAGGTTCATCGCCACCAACCTCCGGCTGCGGCTGCGCAACGGCTGCACCACCAACTCGCGCGACAAGCAACCCGCCCAACACGCCGCCGCCGCTGCCCGCAAGAACGACGGCGAGGAGAGCAAACATGGCGAGAACTCCGGAGCCGGCAGCGGCCGCGACCCCAAGCCGCAGCAACTCCACCAACACCTCCAGCCCGCAAAGCCGCAGCAGGAGGACGCGGCAGTTGCACACCACCAACGCCACGCCGAACCGTACATTTACAATCCCCCGCGCAGCGCGCCCATTACCATCCCCCTCTCGCCCAAGCAAAAAGAAGAAGAAAAGGAGCGGGAGTTCTTCAGGATTCCCCTCCAGACCGCCTGCCGGAACGACCGAAACCAGATCCGCCGGGCGGGATGGCTGCCGCCGCGTCCGGGACCCAGCGCGGGCTACATTGAGCGGGACATTGACTGGGTCTGCTGCGGCTGCAGCAGGGCGAACAGCAGGTATGAGTTTCTGTGCGGCGGCTGTGGGGTGCATATGAAGGGGGCTTGTTGTGAGGAGGTGATGGAGGGGGTTGATGGGGTGGCGGGGTTTGGGCTTGGGGGGATGTGGTGAACAAGGGGGGAAAACCATGTGAGCACAGGAGAGAGAGAGATGACATGAGAATGCATTGCTTTTAAAAAAAAAAAAACGTGGCAATTTTTATCAAGGTCGTGCGTGGGGATTGGTCCGAGCAACATTAGGGGTCGGCACTTTTGTGCTGCCAATTGTACCGGCCACAGGAGTAGTTTTATAAATACACTGAACTTTCATTAGAGAAAGAAGGGAAAGAGAGAGAGAGTGAGAAAACTATTCTGGTGGTAGCACTCCTTCTGACCAGAGGGACGCCGTAAGTCGTGTCCCTGCCAGGGTGCCTGCTCTGTGAGACATTGTCACGAACAACAGGGGCCCGAGTCTCGCCGGTGCCTCACATCGGGCTCAGCGCGTCGATTGGGAGACAGGTGTGCCAGTGACCGTGACAGTACTGTACACCCACGACACGACCGAAACGGTGGTGGTGGCAGGTGGACCCGATTTCCAGACGGTAGAGTACTTCGTGTCGGTCCAGGTGTCGGTGCTGATGCTCTTGACGTAGATTGTGGTCACTCCATAGGGCGGATATGTGAAGTCTGGCTTGCCGATGGTTGGGGTGGCAGAGGCCGCCCGTTCCTTGAGGCCCATGGCGATGCCAGTGCTGTTGTCGGTGCCGTGACTGTCACGAACAAGGTCATGCCCAGCCTCATCAGCATCGACAACAACCGCGTCCGACATGGGTAACTCGGGGTCCGAGTCGGGCTGCAGGTCGGCGCGGCGAAGACGACGGCCAGAGACGGGTGGTGTAACCGTAACCGTCTGAAAGCAGGTCGTCGTCCTGGTGGTAACCCGCACAGTGACTGTAGACCCCATAGTCACGGTAGTCGTGGTCGTCACACGTGCAATCGTCGTCGGAACCAGCGTTGTCTTGGCCTTGGTCTTATTGACCACATACTTCGGTGTCGAAGTTGGCGGGACGGCATAGAAGGTGAACGGCCGAATGGAAACGCTCGCGGCCGTAGGCAAGTTCCAGCTGATTGTGTGGCCGCCGTGGCCCATGTCCTTCCCGCGCAGACTCTTGCACGCGAACTGGAAGTTGCCCTTGTTGATGCTGGCTGCCGGGATCGGGTCGCAGGTGTAGGGATCAATCTTGCCAGCGTAGATGTTTCCCGAAACAGTTCGCGGGACATAGATGACGGGCGTGACGGAGTACGCTTTGCCCGAGACCGAAGGAGGGAGGGTGCATTTGACCGTTGAGGTGGTCTGGCTTGGGGTGTACGGCGTCGGCGTGACCACTGCAGAACTGGTCAGTACCAGTTTTCTCAGAGACGACCTACGGGACGATTGAAGGAACTGGACTGACAGGAGCTCAGCCCACACGATGTACCACCAAAATAGTTGGTGTTCGTCGGCGCATAGGCAAGAGCAGCTGGTGTTCGATAGTCCGAGAAGGTGACATAGTACGGCAGCGCCGGAATGTTAATAAAGCAGGTTGGCAACACCATTTGGGCGGCTGAAAATCCAACGAATGACTGTAACGACTGTCTTGGATGTACAAAAAGAGCGGATGGTTGCAAAACCAAAGAATGAAAGGGGCGGACGGAAGACAAAATTCGGGGGCAACGACGTTGACGACCGAAACGCAACAAAATATAATTGCGCCCTAGGGTGCCAAGATGTCAGACAAGGATCAGATGGGGTGGTGTTGCCCCGGATGCCGGAGCCCCTGGTAGGGCTGACTTCAAGATGGAGCCGATGAGAGCGAGCCAGGGCCCAGGGGAGATACATGCTAATAAGACTTAAGAACGCGACTCGCTCTCTTCCCGAGCTGCTACGCGCTAAACCCTAACGAAGCTATCCTCCCTAACACGCTCGATTGTTTCCAGA
This sequence comes from Chaetomiaceae sp. B2702, assembly GCA_023628455.1. Taxonomy (NCBI): domain Eukaryota; kingdom Fungi; phylum Ascomycota; class Sordariomycetes; order Sordariales; family Chaetomiaceae; species Chaetomiaceae sp. B2702. The sequence goes on along the minus strand of JAMAKP010000012.1, from coordinate 358,295 downwards.
CAGGGCCACAGTACCGCCGCTCCCAATCATGGTACATGTCAGCTCATGCCGAAGAGAGGCACCCGAATCAGGTTTGTTGCGGTGAAAAACATGTTTTTCGGTAATTAGTTCTTAAACCCTGAGTAGTTGGTTTATGCCTGAAGTTCTCATGCCGACCAGGTGTGTATGTATGCACAGTACCCCTATCCAAAGAGACTCAGACGGGGCGACCGTGTACCTGTCGTACGCTTGACACTTATGAAAGTTTGACTTGAACCCTTTTCGTCTGGCCTAATCCTAGATCTCTCTAATGAACACGCATAGATATTTGAGAGGTGTGAGCAGATAGATATATTGGAAGAACGGACTAAAAAAAGTAAAGATAAAAAAGAAAAAAAAAGAATGAAAAAAAGCTCGCTAATTACAGGTTGGCGCAATGAAAGTGAAACTGATATCTAGAAGCACCTCACCCCCCGTTCTTTCCACTCCCCTTGCCCTGACAATTGTGTGATACCTACTACTTGTAAACACACCTGCCTCAGTGGGCAGGCTCTATGGCCAGCCGCAGGTGCTGGACACGCTCAGCCATGTGCGACACCATGTCCTCATCAGCCGTCTTGGTCAATGCCTCAATCTCCGCCATGGACCGGCGGCACCAGCCGGTGAACTCATCGCTCTTTGCACGCCACTCGTCGTCTTTGGCATCTGCGAGGGCCCCCATCATGTTGATGGCAGGTGTAATGTATTTTTTCGAGACCACAACGTAGACACCCGTGATGTCCTTGATGGCGCAGAAGCTGGCCTGAATGTTTGCGGCACTATCCCTAAGGTCCTAGAGAGCGCCAGCCGCGTTAGATTTCCGGTGTTCCAAAATGAGTGCAATGGTCACTGCAAAGTGCAATACATACCCTTTTGCCCCTCTTTTTCATGTTCACGCCCTGGAAGACGCCCTGCTTATTAAACATGAGTTTATCCTCGATCTTTAGGAGAAACTCCTGTTCAACTTCATCCTTTACCGCCGTCTCGACATCATAGAGAATTTCTCTGAAAAAGGTGACGAGGTCTTGGATCTGCATCCTCAGCACTCCGAGTTGGCGACTTGACTCCTCCAGGATGGCCAGGATATCCACCTATTTTTTTAAAGGTTCAATTATTAGCATATGCGTGGGCACTGGAAATCTGGTGAATGAAACCTACAAGCTGAAGTTTCTCCTCGCTCAGGCGCTTGAACTGAGATTCGGCACTATCGAGGTTGGCCTTGGCCGACGCTAGCTTCTCCCTATTCTTGCCAACATCGGCAATGAGCTTGGTGACCTTGTCGCTGAGTGATTTCTCATGGGAGCGCGCAGCTGCTAGCACCCGCTGGGCCTCTCTCTTCTGGGATTCTCTCTGCTCTCTTTTTTGTTTGATGAGCTCGGCTCGCCGCTGCTCGACGTCGCGCTGATGTTCGACACGGAGTCTATACTCCTCGGTGCTCTCGCCGGCAACCCTCTCTTTCAACTTACCGAGCCATCCCTTCTCTAATCGTAAACTTGTTAGCAAAGCGCTCCTAGATAAGATGATCGTATTGGGCTCAGGTTGGTGGTGTGTTGCTCACTTCGCTCTTCCAGGGGAATTGCCTTCTCCACGAGCAGCTGCTCTTCCTCTGGGCTGAGCTCATCGATGACTGGCATGACGCCCTCCAGCTCCCTCATGTGGGCTGACGCCTCAGATACCCTCCTTTCGGCATCCTTTAGCTGAAGCTGCAGCGCCTTGATAACCTCAGACGTAGACTCGCCCTTCTCGACGAGCTTTTCCTTCTCTGCTGCTTTCATCTGCCGCGACTCATCATTCTGATTCGCCTCCCTTTTTGTTTCTCCTAAAAGGGCGAGGTTGAATTAGCTTCGCTTACCCGAAAAAAAAGAGCCTGACCGTCAAGCTCTGGGCGCAAGCACAAATACTAACCTTGACAAGCGACGACATTTTCCTTCAGGCATTCAATCACACGGTACCAGTACTGGAAAGATTCGGTGAGGGTCTTGACCTTCTGTAGGCAGGTTGCTGTGTTGTCCCTGACGTTTTTGATGTCCTTGATGAGGTCCTCCTCGTAGTCGTCGTCATCGTCTTCATCGTCGGGATCCCGAACCCCGTCGATGGCGCGGAGGATCTTCTCGAGCTTGCCCCTGTCCTCGATCATCATGGTCGCGATCTTGTTGATATAGGTCATAGTGCTACTTGCATCCATAAAGGCGTTTCGGCCGAGGTTGGAACAAGATTCGAGGTTTGCGTGGAGCTGTTCGTGGCTGCAAGGGGGGTTGGTATGAGTACACGTCTGGTATTGTACAACATCGAAGGAAGTTGAACTCACGGCAGGTCTTTGATCTTGTTGCCCTTGTCGTCTCTCACCTCGCGTGACTTGACGGTGATGCCGGCGGCCGCGTCCGAGGCTGATGTCTTGAGGAGGATGGCCATTGTGCTGACTGCTGAAGGCGCAGTTGCTAGGGGGCTAGCCCACGTCGCGCTGTTGACCATGCTGCGCGACCGGATGGTCTCGGCCGCTTCCCTGGCTTTCCTTTGAACCGTTAGGGCGTACTCGGAGCGGCTAGCTGCGCTCGTTACGGCATCTTGCGACGTCTTGATAGGCGCCATATTGGATGCTGGTATGGTTGGTTAGGCGGATGAGATGTCGGGATGTCGCCCAACGACGAGATTCCAAACTAGATGGAGAAGCAACACAGAGACAGGATAACACAACGCAATATAAAAGACGGCGATAGGATTGTAGTAGTCTTTAATAGGGACAACACCCGTGACCCATCCAGTGTTGATTTCCACATATGTAAGGCAACTTTACCGATACAGCACCAAGCCGGCCCGAGACCTGGGGGTCTCGCTCGTCCAGTAAACACACCGACCTAAATTGATGAACTGTCCTGGCGTTCATCGTCTGCCTCATTTCCCCCTCATCTCCTTGTGCTGCTGCCCAAGGGCCAAGGCCAAGCCACGACGGGAAGTCCGACTGGAGACTCCCGCGGGCATGACCTGGCAGCTGATTTTCTGACCATAATAGACACCCACGGTAGTGTGGGGTTTCTGCGAGCAAGAGAAGAGAGCCTGACGCGCGCTTGTTGCGGGCGGAGGGTTATTCGGACACCAACCAGAGTACCTCCCGTCCCTGGCTCCTTGATGAGCTGAGGCTGTTGATACCCAACAGCAACCTGGAACTCGGTCAGGAAAAATTGGGCGTTACCGATCGGCGTTATTCCCAACCATAAAGTCCAACTGCTGTGGTTGGCGCGTGGCTCGTTTTCTGAGGCACATACCTATCCCATTGCAGCGGATGCACAGAAAGAGGGCAGGTGCAGTGGCCCCCCGTCAGGCTCCAGCGCCACCACATTTTGTTGGCGGCTCGGCAGCCCTTTTCAACCTGGAAGTTTTACACTTTCTTGTTGCACAACAATGGGCACAATGGGCCTCATCGGCCCGATCGCCGTTGGCTATCACCACTTGCGTCTTTATCCCCCTCAACCCGTCAGACACGGCCGAGGATGCGCCTGAAGTCGGCCATGCCGAATCAGCCATCGCATATTTGAACCCTTCATGCATGTGCATGCGCAGCCATTGGAGCGGGCGTGCGTTGGACCCCGAATAGACCCCGAAAACAAGGAACACCGCATTACAGCTCGTCTCGCCAACATTGGCATGTCGGAGCCGCGTGCGAGATACACGTCCACCAACAAATGCATGCGGGCATGCAAATCAAATATGCCACTCGGCTGGTTTTGACCTTCCGCGCTGGCCGCCAGACCAGTCATCGGCCTTGTCCAAGTATCCCGTTTGAGTGTTCCCATTCCCAAGCCTCATCCGTCGGCCAGTTATTCGAAGCGACGCAAATGGATTGGAGCCGGCCTTCGCTTTGGCGTCCGCCTCACCCCATCTCAGCGTACCTCGGCGACGAGTCGACGGTCAATGGGTGTCGAGATCGTCGACAATTTTCGTTTTGAAGGACCCATGATGGGTGCCCAATGTACATTACCCCCCCAAAAGTTCAGGCGCCGCTCAGTGCGTGGGAAAGGGGAAAACAAGCCTCGCAAGCCCACGTCGAAGTGCCTTGTCGTTTACTGTAAGTCCAGGTATCGGACGCCGCCCTTCCTCGGCTGCTGCTTTCCCTTAAATGCCTTGTTTTTGCCGCCATTGACTCGCGCCGCCAGATTTACGGTTCTAGGGATAGAAACGCAGCTTTGTTTTTAGCATCAACATCCGGAAGCCATGTCAACGTCCAAAACAGACTTTCGGCCCTCCGACAAGTACACCGTCGGCTGGATCTGTGCAATTAGCACCGAGTATACCGCTGCCCAGTGCTTTCTCGACGAGGTGCACGACGGACCCGACTTCGTCTCTCCCCATGATGGCAACGACTACACTCTCGGCAGGATTGGTAAACACAACGTTGTCATGGCCGTCTTGCCCGATGGCGAATACGGTACGAACTCTGCAGCTGCCGTAGCAAGGGACATGCTTCACACTTTCCCCAATATCAGGATCGGTTTGATGGTGGGCATTGGGGGCGGCGCGCCGTCTGCAAAGGTTAAACGATGTCTCCCCCAGTAGAAGACGCAACTGATTGACTTCAATGTGCAGAACGACATTCGCCTGGGAGATATTGTTGTCAGCTCCCCCGGCGACGGGAAGGGTGGTGTGCTACAATACGATATGGGCAAGGCGATCCAGGGAGAAGGCTTCCGGCAGACCGGGTTCCTCAATAAACCGCCGACACTTCTCTCGACTGCAGTGAACGGCCTCAAGACACAATACGATGTCCACGGCCAGAACATCGCACAAACTATTGACGAGATCCTCGGAGACAAGAAGAGGAAGAAGATCAAGAAAAGATTCACGCGACCGGACCCAAGCACCGACAAGCTGTACATTAGCACCAAGGTCCACAAGGACCAAAAGCAAACCTGCGATTCCATCTGCGGCAATGAGGCATGCGATCTTATCGAGCGGCCCGAGCGGGATGTGGAGGATGGCGATGATGATCCAGCCATCTTCTACGGTCTCATCGCGTCGGCAAATCAGGTGATGAAGGATGCTGCCATCAGGGACCGACTGGCCCGTGAAGAGAACGTCCTATGCTTTGAGATGGAGGCAGCGGGCCTGATGAACCACTTCCCTTGCCTTGTGATCCGCGGTATGTCCAACCTCTGTGCGCCTCAGCAGCGCCAGACACCCCTGACTCTCAAGACACACATTACTGAGATCTCCTGCTAGGCATCTGTGATTACAGCGACTCGCATAAAAACAAGGCCTGGCAGGGATATGCAGCCATGACGGCGGCCGCATATACCAAGGACCTTCTAAAGCGGATACCTCCTAACAAGATTGAGGCCGAGAAGACAATCAGCGAAGTCCTGTCCGGTGGTCAGTAGTGTTCACCTTACATTGGCTGCGAGGTCAGATAGTAGACAGCTTTAGCGGCGCAGAATCTAACACGCAATGCTACCATAGTCCAGCAAGGCGTAGTCCAACTGAGCAAAGACGTGAAGGTCATCGGGTCCAAGCTGGATAAGAAGGAAGACCAGGCCATCCTCGATTGGATTGCACCTGATGATTACGGTCGCCAACAGAGTGACAATCTCAGCCGGCGGCATCCAGGGACCGGTCAGTGGCTCTTGAACCTCGGGCCGTTCAAGACATGGCTGGGTGGGCAGAAGGGGTCGCTGTTTTGTCGGGGTATGCCCGGGGCAGGCAAGACCATCCTCACTTCCGTCGTGGTCGACCACATCCTGACCCAGAGGCGTGCCGGCAATGGCGAGTCTACCATCGGTGTCGCGTTTCTCTATTGCAGCTTCTCGAGGCGAGAGAGCCAAACACCTGAAGCCTTGCTTTTGAGCCTGTTGAAGCATCTAAGCCAGGGCCTACCATCGCTGCCCGAAAACCTCAGAACACTCCATCAGACACACCAAGGTGCCAGAACAAGGCCGCTACTCCCTGACGTCCTCAGCTGCCTCGAATTCACCATTAAGCAGTACAAAAAAACCTTCATCATTGTTGACGCCGTCGACGAGTGTCCCAGCGACTGCCGGTTGAAGCTTCTGTCAGCTCTGTTTCGCTTGCGAGACGCCCACGGCGCAAACCTCTTTGTGACCTCAAGACCCCATCACGAGATCGAAATTTGTTTTCCCAAAAGCTCTGTTCTAGAAATCAAGGCCGATGCTACTGACGTCAAGCAGTATCTGGATGGCCACATGTCTGAGCTCCCCAGGTTCGTCAGCCGTCAGCCTGACCTTCAGGAAATGATCAAGGAGGCCATCGTAGGAGCCGTCTGCGGCATGTTCCTTTTGGCCCAGCTTTATCTCAGGTATGTCTTAAATCTTGGTAACCAATAATCAGAACTTGATACTCACTTTCCCTTCCATCTTCAAACAGCTCACTCGTAAATACGCACACACGTCGAGAGATTGAGGGCGTACTCGCGAACAAGAACAAGACGTACGAAAAACTATACGAAGACACAATGAAACGTATCGAGCGCTCCGATCAGGCTGAGTTTGCCAGGAAAGCCTTGTCTTGGGTCGCATGTGCAAGGCGCCCGCTGACAACAACGGAGCTCCTCCACGCACTCGCCGTGAACCAAGGAGACACAACGTTAGACAAGTACAACATCCCTGAAATGGACGGCGTTATTTCGGCTTGCGCGGGCCTCGTGACGGTCGACGAAGGGACCAATGTTGTCCGTCTCATTCATTACACCGTCCAAGAGTATCTGGGGAGTGGTTCTGGGAACAAGTCTCTCCTTCCAGACGCCCAGGGCCACATCGCCAACATCTGTGCCACCTACTTGTCCTTCAAGGACTTTGAGGGCGGCTTCTGTGCCACAGATGCCGATCTCGAGATGCGGCTGTCGAACCACCCTTTTTACGGCTACGCGGCACATAACTGGGGATACCATGCCCGCCAGGCTTCCCTCCCGCTGAAGAATAGCAGCCTGCAGGCCTTTCTTAGCAGTCCACGCAAGACGGAAGCTGCAGGCCAGGCACTGATTTCCGTCAGGGAGCAGAGTCCCTGGGCCGGCTACAGCCAAGAAGCCCCAAAAGGGGTAACGGGCCTGCATCTGGCGGTCCGCTTTGGCGCCGCAGACATCGTCAAGTACCTCCTCGCCCAGCGCAAGACCGGAGACTGCGATCTGCAAGACAGCCACAACCGAACCCCGCTGATGTGGGCGGCAGTACTCGGCGATCTCAAGCTCACGCAAATGCTTCTCAGCTCAGGTGCCGACCCTAACCTGAAAGACAAGGACGGCCGAACGCCGCTGTCCCTCGCAGCCGAGGACGGCCTCGCGGATATTGCCGACGTACTGTTGAAAAACGAGAAACTCATCATGGGCGGCGAGGCGCAAAAGGACAACGAGCAGCGCATGCCGCTCTCCTGGGCGGCCCGCAATGGCCACGGCGATGTCGTGAAGATGCTACTTGCGTGTTCGGACCTCGAGGGTGGAGACGCTGACAACCCCCTCTTGTGGGCAATCCTATATGACAGCGATGCGGTTGTCAAGATCATCCTAGAAGCCGCTCTCCAGCGAGCGGGCCCGGGTTGGAGAGAGAGGATTGCCCCCAAGGTGCTGTGCTGGGCGGCAGGAATAGGCCGAGTACCCACATTCACCAATCTCCTGTCCGTTCTCGGGGCCGACGTCAACTGCCGAGGAAACAAGGGAATGACGCCGCTAATGGAAGCCGTCCGGAATGGTCATGAGGAGATGGCCACGGCGCTCCTCCTCCATCTCGGTGCTGACCCCAGCCTGAGAGATAACAGTGGCCAAACAGCATTCTCTCTGGCCGCCGCGTTCGGCCACGACGCCCTCATCTCCCTGCTTCTCCTTCAAACGCCAGCCAAAATCGAGGTAGACGGCGCACAAAGGGACGGCCGAACCCCGCTGTCGCTGGCGGCAGGAAACGGCCACGAGGCCATTGTTCGGATGCTGCTGGCGCTCGAAGATGGCGTGGTAAACGTCGATGGGCGGGACAAGGAGCGCCAGACGCCTTTGTTCTGGGCCGCGAGAAATGGCCACGATGCTATCGTGCGGCTACTGCTGGGCACGGGTAAGGTGGACATCGATCTGGTCACCATATACGGCAAGACAGCACTTTCTGAGGCCGTCGAGGGTTTCCATGTGGCCACGGTCAAGGTGCTGCAGGAGCATGGTGCGGTTGATATCACCGCGGGGCCTGCTTCGCCGGAAAGCAGTATAAGTTACATTACTCTCTCCACCGAGGGTCCTCTGCCCGGGAATAGCGAGGACAATGATGACTCGGGAGAGATTGACTATGATTACGATTCGGAGAAAGACGACTCTGACGGTTAGACAGGCAGTTTCGTTGACTCCGATTTGGTTGACTCAAGACGTTCAATCGATAACTTGCTTGGGTGATGCAAAGAAGGAAAAAGATGTACCCACGGGCGAAAAAAAAAAAAAAGAAAAGAAAAAGGTCCGCTATTGGTATATTTTTGGTTCCTTGGTTGAATTGCTACCGTTGCGATTACCTGGCTCGGTCACTTCTTTGGTCCCTCGTTCCCTAAATATTATCGAGTAAAATCGAATGACTGCAACATATTACAACACGTAGTACCCAGGCCTCTCCATCTAATTCTCGACATCCTGACGATTTGCGCGTGCTTGGGCATCATGTGGCGGTGAAGATTGATATGTTTCCTTGCTACCTTACCCTCGCAGCGTTAAAACGGTCCAGACATTGCTATTGATACAAATATCCGTCAGAGCCGTCCTTAAGCCGCTGATTTAAGGTGCTGATAGGAGTCGATTTGACTTTTGAGAGAGGCCCTGTTTTAATCAACGAGGCGATACGACGCGGCCTTTTTATCTCGGCGTCAGTTATGCTCCAGAATTCCTACCCATGGCAAGAATTGCTTCATATCGATATCGTTGCTTCCACCATGTCGGTTAGTAGGACTCGTGGCGGTGACGTCAAGCTCAAAGCAGCTCCTCCATGCCAAACCAAGATCAGAGTAATGAAGTCAGGCTGATCTTCGAGAGTTAGAGAGTTAGGAAGGGTATACGTATCCTCAATTGTGAAGTGACTGAACTTGAAGATACAAACGCCACCCGCCCCTGTCCCAAACTGGTCCAGCCCGATAAACTCCAGAAACGTATGGCAACCTTGGAAAAAAAAAAAAAAAACCTCAGCAATGTACACGCATGTCCGATCAATTGCTTTGCAACCTTGCTAGACTGAACTGACCAAAACGAATGGCAGACAGTTACAACGAACGAGACAACCGCTCTGTTTCCGCCGCCAGGAACACTCCCAGCATCGAACCCCTCAGAAAATGCTCTCTCTTTCCCCTTGCTTATACGTCAAGAGCCGGAACCAACACCCCAGAATGAGAAGAGACAAAGGGAATGGGCAAGGAAGTCTGTCACAGTGATTGTAAAAAGAAAACAGAGAAAAAAAAAATCCATGTCGAGTCATCGTCCATCCCAAGGAAGTAGAATATTACGCAGCCGGTGGGTTGTTGTTCTTCATCGTCATCATATCAAAAGCCATCGCCGCAAATCATGCCCCCGTGCTCGCACCGTGTCATGCAATGCGCTAACGGTACGCAATGACACCGCCAAGAATCATGCTGCACCTTTGTTGTGCAGCCGCCGCTGCCGCCAACAACAACCCCAAACTAGCGATCCATTCTCGACTGCGGCTGCCAGCCGTTGAGATAGGCCATCAACCCCATGCCGAAAAGGACAACCCCGATCATGGACGCGTACGGTAGCGTATGTATTAACGCCCCGTCCTGTTGCTGGCCTTGGACCGCAAGGGCTCCGCCGCCGGGCTTCATAGTGTTAGCCCGGGATGGCGTGGGCGCCGGATCCAAGAGTTCTTCTGCTGCAAGCTCGTCACTCTGGGCGTTTGGCACTTCCGTCGCGCTTCCGTTCGCGACCGGGACCGCTTTCTCTAGGGTCCTGTCCTGGCTAGGGGCACGCCGCCTGCTCCTCGACGCCGATCTGGATCTCCTCTCAGCTTCTCGTTTGGATTCTTCTTCATCTCGCTGGCGTATTTGGAGAACCATTTCGGCCAGTGTCTTGCGGTCGGCGTCCCGTTCGGTTTCTGCCTTCTCTGCCCGCAGCCTGAATGCCTCGAGTTGTTCCCTCAGGCTGTTCATTTCCAAGGCCATAGAGTCTATCCGCGCCTGGAAGGCTGCTGCTAGCAGCTCAGCCTTGTCTGCCTGGGGTGAGACTGACTCTGCTTCGAGGCTGCCTGAGGGTATCTCGACTTCGATTATTGGGGATTCGGCTGGAAGATCGAATGCCTTGTCAAGCTCGGTATGACCGTTGACTAACGGCGCTTCGGCGGAACCGTTCATCTTGGTGTGGCTGCTCTCTTCCATCTTCTGAACCAGATCCTCGGCATACAAACGGGCTTCCCGCTCCTTGGTCAACATCTCCTCCAGATCCCGTACCTTCGCCGTGTGGTTGTCGAGTTCCTTCTTGGCATTGTTTAATGCTTCGGTGAGCACTAGGATCTGGTTAAGGTTGTTGTCCGGACGGATGGGAGACGAGTTCGCCGAGGGTTTCGGCCGCTCTGTCGTAGCTCTCTTCAAAGACGGGGCGTCCGAAGCGCGAGCCGCGTCCGGTTTCTCTGGAAGAGGTTGAGATGGCGGCGGGGCAGGTGGCTCGGAGAAGCGGGTCTTCCCGCCGTCTGACCGAAACGAGATGTTCCCGTTGGGTAGGTGTGATTTAGGAGGCTCGGGAACTTCAGGTTTGTCTATGTTCTTGATGTCCTCCTTGGATAGAAGGGCACTGATGAACTGACTTGTCCGAGCCAGGTCCTGGTTCTGTAGTCGTGCGTTGCGCATCTCGGTCTGCGTTTTCCGTCAACACTGATAAGCCCCAGTGGCTAGAAAGATGACCTACATGGAGTTTCTTGACAATATGTTCCGTTGTTATCGGGTTGAGCCAAAACTGTCGTTGTTGGGCCATTGTGTTCGGCTGCCCTCCCATATTCCCTGCAGCCATGCGGCTGTTGGCCGCGACTCCAGGCTGGCTACCTGCTCGTCCCCTGAAAGGCGAGACCCCTCCAATCGGGAGCATCATGGCACCGTTCGAAGGGTCCAGGTCCCCAAAGTTCATGTCCAACACATTGCTCGACGGTGTAATGAAGCCCGCATGCTCGACCTTGGCAGCCACCTTATGATGCACCACCGTCTTTTGGTCTTCGCTGACGATGTCGATTCCGAGCTCGAGGTGGTCTTGGGTCTGGAGTTCGTGGGGATCTGATTCGCGGTTTTCCGGTGACAACCGAGTCCCGTTCACAAAGGTCCCGTTCGACGACTTGACATCCCGAATCCAGATTTTTCCGCTGGTGTCGGCCCATATTTCAGCGTGCTGCCTCGACAGTACCTTGCTGTCGAAGTAACCGTTGACCGGGGTTGGCAGTGTCTTGGCGTTTGTCTGCCGTCCGATTCGGAGCGTATCTGGAAAGTAAGGGACCGAGATGGTCTTGCGCTCAAAGCTGCCATTCAAAGACAGCAGGTAGAGCACCGGCTGCCGCCCCGAGCCCATGCCCTCGGCGCCGGGACGGCCCAGCCCGTTTTGCCCCACAAGCTGAACCTGGGGCGCCAGTATGGATTGTTGCTGGTGGAGGGCCGACGCGCCGTTGATGCCGTTTGTCGTGGGCGGTCGGCCTGATGCGGTCCTCGAGAAGTCAGCTGGCCCGTCAGCTTTCACGGTCGACCATGGCCTCTTCGCGGTCGGCTGCTTGCGGGCTGTGGGATTCGCCCACCCATTGACATCTGTCGTCCCAGGCATGGGGATCCCGTTCGACTGTGAGCTGGAATTAGACGTCACCGTCGATGTCGACGAGTTCGACGACGTCGACGACACTGATGATGAGGAATTCGTTCGTTGGAGTGTCTTCCGCTGCATGAACATGTTGATGCCTCTGGTGTCGTCGGACGGGTTCATCGAGTTCAGGGCCTGGCCCCCGTTAATCCATCCTGACCGGTTGAGATTGGCGAAGCTGGGAGGATTCGCAACGGCAGTCATGAGGAACGCGCGAGGGGAGATGGGCGAGGCGACGTGCGGCCGCGGGCAATGAGGTTGCTGACGAGGTCAAGCGAGCGTCGACGTGCTTCGCGCGTTTGCATCCGCGCCTCGTTCAGCGGAAGGGGGGCTGACCAGAAGCGATAACAGGAACTGCTCTTTCGGACTGGGGCCCACACTCTGCAAAATGATGTGTCGCGGCCACCTATGTGGAGTTGTCGAAGATTAGCAGGCTGCACTGACGTCGAGGCGCAATGGGAGGTCGGTTGGCAATTGCGAAGAGAAGTGCGCCAGGACGGGCGCGGGCTCAGGAACTCTATAGAAAATCGACTGCATGCAGCAGATGGATTGAGCAGAGCACGCACCTGGCAAAGATGCAGTGTCGCGGTCGGGTCGGCAGTGGCAAGCACGGTCACAATATGCGACGACACGGAGAATGTGAGGTTTGTTCGAATTTTGACGGACGCTTCTCCTTGGCCGGGTGCCGTCGAGGCGCTTAGCGAGCGGGCCAGCAGGCGGCCTGCGCGCCGCACCCCCCCTGTTCGAGTCGCCCTGGCCTTTTTGGCTCCTGGAGTCCTGGGTCGGCCGCGCTGCGCTTTTGGCTCCTTTTGCTCTTTCTTTGACCCCCCTTGATTAGGGGGTGGATCCACCACTTGGGACACCAACAGCCGTCGCTCTCAACATGAGACCTATCTGGTCCAGTATTCAAAAGAAATATATCTATCGCTGGAACCAAAATACCGGCTGTGACGTGGCCTACGGCCTTTGCAGTTCTCTTGAGGCTGTCACGTGAGCTTCCTACAAGGAGAGAATGCAAGCCGTTTGGAATTTTGGATGTGGCCCATGCTCCCCCCGCGATCCAGCTTTCATATTTTAGTCAGGACCTACCCAGTACAGACTGTACAAGCCTCGCTCAGGCAACCAGGATTTACTCTTACTTCGTACGTAAGTTCGCGCAAAATAACTATACTAGGCAAAGAAAATCAGTAGGGTAATAAACTGAGCAACCTATGGCACTCCAGATTTGGCTGTCGTGACTCAAACATTGTCCGCATCCTGCAATTCTCATCTTCCCAGATCTGCCCACAATGCCACACTAACCTCAGTCAAAGATTCCAGAAGGTCTTCCAGGCGGGGGGGCCAGAGAGTGTCCCGTGCACGCCGCTTGGGATCGGGTGACACTCCGGGCGGAGAGAGCTGCAAGCTTCGCGTGATCCGTGCGTCCCAATGCCCGTTTTGCCCACGGCAACTTCCACCTTCGAAGCTGCATCGCTCCAATTAACTACTGGACTATCAATTACCTGGTACCTAGGTAGTTATTCGATTGCTCCAAGCACCGCGCAACTAGAACCAGCACCATTCTCCCAGGCCTACCCAGCCAAAGTCAACCGCACGCGACCTACAAAATGCCTCCTCCTCCTAGCCATCCCGGGGCCGGTGGGATGTCTAACTTTGACAAGTGTATGCACTCGCAGCTCTGCGCAGGACGTCATGGGAAGCGGTAGTGCGGACAAGAGCTGACCTGGGTACAGGGAAGATGGGTGCCATGATGGGCGGCAGTATGTGCCTTGTTCTCCCCGTCCCCGTCAATCTCGAACCAACCTTTGCACACGACTGACCTTTGCTCTGCTTAGCTGTCGGCATGATCATCGGCTTCATTTTCGGTTCGGCCCCTCCGACCGGCGGCCTAGTGCTGAAAGAGCCGGGCCAGCTAACACGACTCCAGGAACCGTCAACGTCTTCAGATACGGCGCCGGCCCGAATGGTATTATGAGGACAATAGGCCAGTACATGCTGGGTTCAGGGGCGACATTCGGGTATGGCGCGGTACCCGCATTTGGGATCGGCCCTTATGGCGATGGCTAACACGGTTCGTTCCCCCAGGTTTTTCATGTCCATCGGCAGTGTGATCCGATCCGACGCTTCGCCAATTGTTCAGGAAGCCTACCTCCGTGCCCAGCGGCGACCCATCATCATGGCATCGCAGGCCTTCCGCCCCTACCAGTCGACCCGACGCGACAACTGACCACACCACCGAGTGTTCGGGCGAGGTGGAATACGCCCCGCAACCAGTGCAATGTCGGTAAGCGGAAGGCGGTGTAATTGATGTGTTGTACATACGAATTCCTCGCAGGCGGGATTGGATGGCGTTTGGAACGAGAGACGACATCTACTTGTAGGAGGTGGTGTTAATCTATGATTCAGCCAAGTTGCCTAAGTTCTCATACGCCGCGGTCAATCACAATGCAACTCACAGCTACTTGCAGCCAGGCTCAGCTTCCGCATACCTTACGGGGATATATCTCCTTCTCCGACAAACTTGCTCACCGCTTACGCAAGGCTAGCTCATGATATCTTGCACGCCTCAGGAGATGGTCTGGTTGAGGATTCGACGTGGCGCTTCCACGCTAAATACGAAGACGTGGAACGCGACTTGGCGCCTTCATCCCTGAAAGAAAGAGGAGAAGTCGAAAGTGGCACAGCATCATCATTTCGGAAAATTTTAAGCTCCCGTCGCCAGATCACCGACCGCAGGATGATGATCTATGGGTACCTCAAGGTGGAGTGCTGAGTTCTGTCTGAAACTGGCTCAAAATCATAAGCAATGTCAGTTCTCAGCAAACTTCGACTCGGAAGCCGCAGCGCAGACGCACGCTCTGCAGCGCAGTTGGGAAATGGCAGATGGACGAGTTTCCAGTGGCGGCGGCTTGCTGCAGATGGCCGACGCGCCAAGCAGGTCTCACTTCCGGCCCTCAGCCCGGCCTCGACCGCCCTTCCCGGCGCAAAGGACCGCGCTCATACAGCATCCTCCTGGTTCAAGGCTGTACGCCGTTACTCGGGTAGAGGACTTTGCAACTCTGACTGGAGACTTGGGACATCACACGAATCTGAAGAGATGGCCAAGGACCCGGTTCTCGAGTTCAAGGCTCACCCGTGCTTTTCCCGGCGCTCTCCTTCCCTTTGCGGATGGCAATGCAGCATTCCGACGAGCTGAAGTGGCCTACCACCGCAGGCAACTTCCATGGCTTGCCCAGATGCCGTGTCTTTGCTCTCTTCTCAGCATCCTGCTTCTTCTACGCACGTCTCTGCAACGCTTGTCCGAACCAAGCCTTCGCGCCTCGTTGTTGGACGACCAGTCGCAGTCCGGCCGTGATTGTCCGACAATGTCACTTGTCGCCGAGTTCCTGTTTCTTTTTCTCTATATCATCGTGAATTTCAGATGACGATCGCCACGGTGCTCCGGCCTTTTAGAAGGCCGTGTAGTTGAACGGCTCTGCCATGAATTTTCTTGGCTTCAGCTGTGTCAGAGCCACGCGCCACACCAAGAGGATCACCCTTTACATAGTACATCGGCGTTTGATTCCGAGGAACCGAGCGCCAGCCCACTGGCTCCGGTACTCTCCGCTTGGATCTGACGCCTGAACTCGGCACTGCTTCGAGATACGCATTTTTGGCATGCCAACCGTCTGGGCGATAACTGCGGACTGGCATGGACATATCCGACTGTCCTGGGCGTTCCCGTCAGCGTCACCAGTGTGCGCGGACAGCAATGAGGTCCAGACGAGGCTTGAGCCAACACGGCAATCCCGGGAGCCGATCGCGGTTTAAGACAGTCATGTTTGCTCACCATCGACTGTCATCATTCTGCAGTGTGCCTTTCACAGCATGTGGCGCTTGCAGGGGGGGCATGTCGTCGCCATCACGAAGATATGTCCTTTCCGAGCCAACTCACTCCCCTGGTCTCGTGCGTTTTCCTCCAACATCTGTTAAATATCCCACTGTATGACCCCAGGCCGAGCAAATCTGCTCCGTCTTGAGCAGCGGGTGTAGCATTCGTTTCCAGTCGCTCGTTTTTGTTGCCGTTTTCGTTCCTGTTCTATATTCGGTCTCTCACTTAATTGCCCAATATGGGCTTCTTGCGCGGCTTCCTCCAGAGCGGCCTCGAAACCGCTCTCGCAGTACTCTATACAGCTACGGCTACATTGACCCAGAGCAATACAAACGGGTGGGCTCACAATCTCACATCGTCTAACCGTATTCGGGGCAACAGTTCTGACAAAACCATAGGCTTTCGCTTTTGGGAACTCTATCGGCCCCTACCCTGCCCCTTTTTCTTATAAACAATCCCCTGCCGGATGGGTATCCATGGGGGAAACTAACTGACCGAGGCAACAATCCATACGCCGAATACCCCAAGACCGGGGTAGTTAGGTATTACGACTTGACCGTCAGCCGCGGATTCATCGCCCCAGACGGGTACGTGCGGGACGTCCTGCTCGTCAATGGGGCGTTCCCAGGGCCTCTAATCGAGGCCAATTGGGGCGATACGATTGTCGTGGATGTGCACAACAACATCACCGGCCCCGAAGAAGGCACAGCCATCCATTGGCATGGTTTCCTTCAACACGAAACGCCCTGGGAAGACGGCGCTCCGGGCATTTCTCAGTGTCCCATTCCGCCTAGGAGACAATACAGGTACGAATTTATCGCCAGCTTGTATGGTACGAGCTGGTACCACGCTCACTACTCGGGCCAATACACTGGCGGCGTTCTCGGTCCCATCGTGGTCTACGGGCCGACGGGGGAAAAGTACGATCTTGACCTGGGGCCGATCATGCTCAACGGTGAGTTCACTGCCCGAGGCCAAAGTCCAACGGCCAGGGCTGATGGATAATACAGACTGGTACCACATGGAATATTTCGATATCATCGAGGAAATGCTTGCTCCGAACGGAAGCCCCAGAGTGATGTCCGATAACAATCTGATCAACGGCAAGATGCACTTCAACTGTTCAGATGTTGCGCCGGGAGACAAGACGCCTTGCGCCCAAAACGCCGGCATCTCCAAGTTCAAGTTCCAAACGGGCAAGACGCACCGCCTGCGTCTGATCAACTCCGGCGGCGACGGCGTCCAGCGCTTCTCAATTGACGAACATACACTCACTGTCATTGCCGAGGATTTCGTACCGGTAAAGCCATACAACACCTCGGTGGTCACCTTGGGGGTCGGCCAGCGCACCGACGTCCTTGTCACGGCCAATGTTGGCAACCCCGGTTCCGCGTTCTGGATGCGGTCCAACTTGACCTCATGTTCGCCAGCGCGGCAACCCAACGCCGTGGCTGCCGTCTATTACGACCACGCCGACACGTCCGCGACACCGTACAGCCGAGCCTGGGATATCCCAGACCCGGGCACCTGCGCCAACGAAGACCTCAGCCTCACCGAGCCACTATACCCAATCCCTCTGCCGGAGCCCGACCTGACCCAGGCCATGGACATCGAGCTGTACAAAAATGCCTCTAACGTGACGCTGTGGAAATTCAACGGCGTCTCCATGCGGGCCGATTACAACCACCCTGTGATTCTACACACAAATGCTGGCAACTTCAGCTACCCGGACCAGTGGAATGTAGTCGACTACCGCAACAACACCTCGATCCGCATCATCGTAAACAACAAGGGCCCCGTCGCGTGAGTTCAGTCATCTCGATTCCTCTCTGTTAACTAACAACCAACCAACCCTGCTGCAGCCACCCCATGCACCTCCACGGCCACAATTTCTACATCCTACACGAAGGCCCCGGAGTATGGGACGGCACCATCGTCCGCCCATCCAACCCCCACAGAAGGGACGTGCATCTCGTGCGCGGCAGCGGCCATCTCGTGATTCAGTTTGACGGCGCGCCTGGTCCGTTCTCCCCCACCCCCCTTTCCTTTACCTCCTTTATCCCCCCTTCACCCCTTTACACACCAACCCCCCCTTTTCTGCTCAACATCTCTCCTCCCTAGGTTGTGTGAGTGTATCTGACAACGCGACGGCAAAAAACAGGCGTCTGGGCCTTCCACTGCCACATCGCATGGCACGCCTCGGGCGGCTTTCTCACGACTCTGGTCGTGGAGCCCGAGAAGGTGCGCCAGATGCGCATCCCGGGCGATGTCGCGCAGAACTGCTGGGCGTGGGAGCGGTGGTCGAGGCACAATGTTGTAGATCAGATTGACAGTGGGACGTAATATGTCTGTAAGGTACGTGTGTATGGTTTTTGGTACTAGTGTTTGCTCGTGATGATGGTGCTAGCGGGTTGAGTGAGGAGGAAGGCGTGAGTTTGAACAAAAGAGGGATATTGGGTAGTAATTCTGGCTCTGTCTGTCTGTTCCGTCTGGCTTGGATGCTGATCGAAGAGGTTCGATGTTTGATGTTACATTGTTTGGATTGGGTTTGATGGATTCCGAGATTGGTATAGACTGTCATTCAACACATCTCATTAGATTGATAACCTTAAGTTTGTTACCCGAAAAAATCTGCTACTCTTCTACTTTACGTACAATAGGCGAACACTCTGCCGGTGAGATGGTGGGAGCAAGCTGGACGACAACAAACCCCATCACCTGGTCAGTAGTCTCTCTGAAAGGCAGGTTGCTCTGAAATCCCTGGGGAGGTCAAGGGGTGGGTGGTCAGCCTCCCCACCATACTTTCTCTACAGACGAGTATACCTTTCATAAAAAGCTCTTCAAGCCATGGCTACAATCCCAAGCGCGCCAGCCCCAAAATCCCCTTCTAAATCCAGATCTAATCCCTTAAAGCCATCCTCAACTACCCACGAGCGACCCTTCTCAGGCGTATACAGTGCCTCGCATGCTCGCCCAACGACAAGCAACCCCGGCGGGCGACTGCCCTCTTGCTCGATTGCCTCAGCCACAAACCTCAGCGTGGTCCTGATGACCCGCTGGTCGGGGCAGCTGGCGCGCTCAATGACAGCGCAGGGCGTGTTGAGGGGCCATAGCGTCCTCCTCCTCCTCCCCCTCCCCCTCTTCTTCTCTTGTTCTTCCTGGGTTGTCGGTGTTACTGTGGCTTCCCCTCCTTGGCCGCTCTCCTGTTGTTGCTCCTGTTGCTCTTCTTGTGTCAAGGCAGTCAACTCCGCCACCAGCCCCCCGATCCGGTGCAACGCCATCAAAAACACCACCGTCCTGCTCTCCACGAACTCGGGCGGCTGCGGCGCCTTGCCCTTCTTCCCCGTGCCCGTGCACACCAGGACCTGATCTGCCACATCCCGCTGCGTTGGCGGTATCCCCGCAAACAGCGGCGCGCCGAGGCTGCTGGTGATACCGGGGAGGACAACCACGCGATCGCCCAGCCCGTGCTGGCGGAAGAAGGCCACCTCCTCCCCGCCGCGGCCGTAGATAAAGGGGTCCCCCTGTTTGAGGCGCAGAACCGTCTTGCCCGCGCGCACCCCGTCGAGCGCCTGCTCGAGCAGTTCTTCTTGTGCGCGGTCCGCGTTGCCCGGGAATTTGCGTGCGATGGAGACGGGGGTGCGTCGCGGGATGAGGTCAAGCACGCCGGCGGGGACGAGCTTGTCGGCGAGAATGAGGTCGGCGGTTTGGATTGCTTTATAGGTGGCGCGGGTGAGGAGGTCAGGGTGGCCGGGGCCGCTGCCAGCGAGAATGACACGACCTGCCGGCGTCCGTCCGTTGCCGTGTCTGAGGGGGTTGCGCCCTGTTGTTGCGGCGGCGGCGGCGGCGGCGGCGGCGGCAGTAGGCCCGCCGGGATACGACCTCAAAATTCCCTCGACATCCTCATCACTAACTTCGGCCAACCTCCTCAGCGGCCAGTACTCGCACACCTGCGCAAGCCACCTCATCCGCCTCGTCTTCGCCGCCTGCGCATCGCCCTCCAAGACGAGCTGATTCAACCCCGCCGACTGGTCCACCGAATCATCCACCCCCTCGTCCCCCTTGCCACCGTCATCGGCCTGCACCACCCGCCTCCGCAGCTCCCCCAGCCGATCCACCGCCGCCCCCAGCCCCGCCGGCAACCCAGCCGCCACCTCCCGCCGGATCCTCCCCGCGAGCTTGCACCCCCTCCCGTTCGTCGTCACGCCAATCTGCAGCGGCCCGTCGGCATGGACACTCAGCAGGCTGAACGAGCACAGCTCGGGCGCGTCGACGACGTTGACGGGGATCCGGTGCCGCTTGCACAGCCTCGAGATCTTCTCCACCGCCACCGCCTCCCCCTCGCCGCCGGCGAACGAAGAAGGCGACGAGGAGGTGACAAACACGGCGTCGACGACGGACCCGACCTCGGCCCTGCCGAGGGTAAAGAGGTCCTGCTCGTCAAAGACGCGCGGGAGGTGGGTGAGCGTGCCCGAGGCGATGAGGGCTGCTAGGCTGTAGTGGAGTTGCGGTTGGGGTTGCTGCTCTCCTTTTTCTGGTGGCGCTGATGATGATGGTGATGATGGTGAGGAGGAAGAAGGGAGTGGGGAGATGAGGATTGGTTTTGCGCCCGCCGCGAGGGAGGAAGAAGCGCGTGCTGCCGCGAGAGGGTTCGCGCCTAGGATGAGGTGGATGTGCCCCCTGCTGTGCTGTGCTGTGAGAAGGGCGGTTGGAGACTTGGCCGCGGTCCG
This sequence comes from Chaetomiaceae sp. B2702, assembly GCA_023628455.1. Classification (NCBI taxonomy): domain Eukaryota; kingdom Fungi; phylum Ascomycota; class Sordariomycetes; order Sordariales; family Chaetomiaceae; species Chaetomiaceae sp. B2702. The sequence goes on along the minus strand of JAMAKP010000012.1, from coordinate 337,879 downwards.
TGGTGTTGTTGATGATGATGATGATGATGGGGATGGCATTATGATGTTTTATTTATGTGCTGGTTGGGAGAATTAAAATGTGTGCAACTTCTGGAGAGCGCCGTGGGCATATATCCCCTCGTGGGGAGCGGAGACAAAGATAACGGGTGAGGAAAGGCGAGACGATATGATGTGGCCTGCCTGGTATGAGAGATTTAAGACCATATATATACCTCTCTCCGAGACTTCTCTCACAAAATAACGGCCCGGAACTTCGATACCCACATCTCCGCTGGTGACTCTTTACCCGCGTGGTGGCATGTTGGACTCTTTGTCAAAGTCGAAGAGTTCCCAGGGAACGGACAGGGACTGACAGGGCCATTCTGACGAATCAGCGTGCTCCGCTCTCGACTTACACCAGAATCTTTCTGAGCACGGTTAGCGCCTGCTGACGCCATTTCACGAGGCCCAGGGGTGTCCGGCTTATCGGCTTTATCGCCACCAGAGGGAAAGTTGTTCTTATCAAAAGTCTCGACTCCGCGGGATGCCGCGCCGGTCCGGAGATCTTCGACCCGGTGTTCTTGCCGGCATCCAGCAACGAATAATTAGCAATCGGCTTATCCACAGGATTGTGTCTCTTCGCCATCTGGGTTACGCAGCAGACGGGACGGTTTCCTGTAACTGTCGAATGCATACATGGTGGAGCAGCAAATGTCTCGGCCGCCTCCGGGACATGCAGAACACAGAATGCTTTTGCTTTTTATCCACTTCAAACTGCTCCAGTGGGACATAAAACGGATAACGTTATGGGAAGTCCGATTCCCATCATGATTCTTGATTCCTTCCACCTCTGAGTACCTAGGTGAGGACGGTAAAAGATAACAAACGCCACCGCGACCGGATAAGCCGTCGAAATTAAAACATCTTACCGAAACTAAGAACACAAGCCTCCAATGCACTCTCCCGTTATAGCACAGTATCCAAGCAGAACGCTGGCACGCGTCCAAAAAACTCAATGCCCGCTTCGCGTCCACCGGAATCACAATCTTGGGTGCCTCGGATACAAAGAACCGCACCGCCTGTGTTATCCTCCTCTGAGAAACGGCTCCAACGCCTGAGGTCGTACTGCGTGTCGGCCGGGCGCGATTGTACGAGGTCCTCGTGAGGGAATTGGTTGAAATATATACAGTCCGAAAAGCCGCTTTGCGGCAGCACCAAACATATCGTAAAGAGTTCCCAAGAAGCCTTGGTAAAGGTGATATCGAAAACAGGAGGTCTGCCAAGGTGATAGAGCCATGGGGCGCCGACGCTATGCCACTAACCGTGACCGATTAGACCGAGAGGTTTGTCGATACCCGGGCCCGGCCATCGTCCGCCGGAAGGCTCATGTTCATTATAGCGCCGGCGGTCGCTCGAAACGCGCGCGTCCGAAATCGTTAGGGTATGCCAAAGCTGTTCGCCTACATGACGATGCACTTCGAGTCGTCGCGTTCCTTCCTCACGGAAAGGGCAACACGGGCAGCTTCCGTAAACGCCTCGTTGACTCCCCTATTCCGCATAGCCGAGCACTCAAGGTACCGCAGGGCGTTGATGCGGCGCGCCACTTCGAGCCCCTGGTCGTAATTGATCATGGGCTTCTTCTCTCGCGGGTTAGCCTCCTCATTGGCAGCTTCCTCTTCCTCGGCCTGCTCCCGCAGATCGCACTTCAGCGCCACGAGCACGAGCTTGACACCCGGGCAGTTGTCGGCGATCTCGCCCACCCATTTGCTCTCGACGTTTTCGAGCGAATCTTTGCTATCAACCGAGTAGCAGAGCATGATCAAATCGGTGTCATCTGCAGACAATTAGTATGCTGCCCCATGCCGAAGCCGGGTCAAGGGACGGGCAGTGCTGACCATATGAGAGACTCCGTAACCTGTCAAATTCCTCTTGGCCAGCGGTATCCCATAGCGACAGCTCGATGTGGACGTTATCAACAAAGATGTCTGCACAATGGTCGCGTCAGCCATCCATTCCGCACAAGTCCTTTGTACCGCCCCCCAAAGGTAGAACGCACCGTGAACGTAATTCTCAAACACTGTCGGTTCGTAAACGGTGGGGAAGTAGCTGTGCGGTGTTGAGCAAGACAACAATCTCGGTCTGCGCCGTAGTCCTGCACTCACCCCCTAGTGAATACGTTGAGCAACGAGGTCTTGCCACACGCGCCATCGCCTCTGTGGTATATGGCGTTAGCTGGTCCGAGAATGACAAGATGCCACCCAGTGAGACTCCCATGGACAATGGAGAGGAAGCGATGGAACGAGAAAACTCACAGCAGGACGAGCTTGCGCTGTACCGTCTTGGAACCCCCGATACCACAAGGCATTGCTGCGATTTGAGCGAGATGCTGAACTGCGATGATGCCGGCAAGGGTAGGGGCGTCGAACGGTGACAGCAACGCAGAGTGGCTCAATGCGCCCAGTGCTCTCGACGTCGGTTCAGCGCTCTGATGATCGATCGGCGGGTGGGGTCAACCGGTGTAGGGACGAAAAGATAGAGAGTGGAGGTTACGGACGAAACGCCGCGAGAAGGTGCGGGCTTCGGCGGGACCGATTGTCAGGTAAAGCAGGTAATCGCAAGTCGCAGGTTCCGCGTAAGCACAAGGCGTTGGACGTAGGGATTTGGATGCAGAAGTAAACTAGCGCCAACAGCAAATAAGCGCTCTAGGCTAGGCTGCCGCGAGATAAACGTGAACGTGGATCACTGGAATGCGCGACGCCGGCAGAATGGCAAGTCAAACGAGCGAAAAAGACGAAAGGGATGGAGAGACCGAATCTGGGGAGAAATTAAGATGCCGGAGATGAAGTCAGTAATGTTAGAGCGCACCATTAGCCACTGGCACTGGCATCGACCAGGGATCCACAGGCCGAACTCTGGACCAGGCATCGCCTGCATGGATTGGCGGCTTTTCGGGGCTGGACTTTCACCTGGCACGCCTGGCTACCGTATTGAAGAATGGGGAAGTGAGTGGTGGGGCGTTTCTGCAGGTCAAGGGGGGGAGGCGCCCCACCGATGTCTGCTGTGTATCGGTATTACAGCAGAATCACAACGCCTCCCTTTTCATATGTTTCATATGGGGAACGGCAAGCCTTGAAAGCAAATGTTGTCGTGGCCTTGAGATTATGGGGAGGGCTGTATGCTCTGCACTCCGTACGAGGTACAATTAACATTTTACTTATTCCTATGTTTACTGCATTTATGTCTTATGTCTCAGTCCCAAGGTAAACGCAATTGGTTATGGCCGCCACTTCAGCGTCGCATTATCGGCAGTGGGTGGCCCAAAATGCATATGATATTTACAGTATTCTGTACAGTACATACATAGAACCAAAGCGACTCTCAGCCAGTCCAGTCCAGTCCACACCCACGTCCGAGCCCAAGGAAACTCTTGATCTGCACTGCACAGATCAGCCTCCTCCGGGGCCCTGGGTTTTGACCCATATCAAAAGTATACCCGAAAGCGGCAAAATACGCTATCCCATCTAGATGTTACTGCGGAAACAATGCCATATCCCACGCTCAAGTAATCTGCAATCATACCAGTTCGATCTCAGAAATAAGGTACGTACGTACAACGACCAGTCGTATTCCACCCGAAACCAAACGAGACTCTTCTGCCGGGTATCGCGCCTCGTGTCTCATCAATCCGAGACCATTTATATTACTCCAAGCGGCTTCATCATCCCCCCACCTAGTTTCAATCTCAATGCCTTCCCTATTTCTCTTTTACCGCCTCCCTACGCGATCCGCTACCTTCAACTCTGCGGCCCTACTATGAAGCTGGTTCATGAACCCTGCGTCACCGCCAAACCGCTTGTTGCGCTGCCGTGCCTGGTCGTCGGCTTGCTGCGCCTCCCGCTCCTTCTCTGCTAAGAGGGCCAACCGGCGCTGGCGGTCTTGGTCGAGATCTGTCGCGGCCTCCTGCATGGCGGCGAGTTTACGGGCGCGCTCTTCCTCCCGAGTCTTGTTTCCGTCTGCGTCGGCATTGTTGGGTCTAAAATTGCGAGGCCTTGGAGAAGCGTGGTCCCGGCGGTCGTCGTAGTCGCGACGCGACCGCTGGGAGTCTCCGTTGCGGTAGCTGTTGGTATCGTCGTTGGTTCTCCGTATTGAGTCGTGGCGTTCCGCAGAACGATTCCTCCTTGTCCGGTCCTCACGGTCTGGAGAGGGGTCCCTTCTGCGCGGCGGAGACGGAGATCTCGATTCTACCCCGGACCGGCCATCTCTGTACCCGCCATTCCGGCTGTCCTCCCCTCTGTCCCTTCTGTCCCTGGTATCCCGCCTGTCTCGGCTGCTTCTCCGATCCCGACCACCATGCCTATCTCGTCTGTCCCGGGAATCCACGGACCGAGACCTTTCTCGCCTCCTTTCACGCGAATCCCTTCTCCGCCGCCTTCGATCATCTTCCTCCGAGTCGTATCTCCTTGGACTCCTCGACCTATCTCTGGAATCAGACCTGCGCCGGCGCCTATGCCTCTCATTGTCTCGGTCATCGTCATGGTGGCGACGCGATCGATGCGAGTGCCGATGCTTGTGTCTCCTCTCCTCCTTGCGCTTCGTCTTCTCTTGTGAGTCGTCGATGCCCATAGACGCCAGCAGCTGTCGTCTCCTGATGGGGTCGTTCATCATAGCCTCGTATGCTTGCTGTTCTTGCCGCTTGATCGCTAGCAACGGGTCCTCTCTAACCTTGGTCGCAACATCCCGGGCGTTGGCGACTGCAGCGACCGGTGCCGCTTCAAGGGTGTCCGGGCTCGGCTGCTTCTGCAGCTTTTTAATGTCGTTGTCCTGGAGCAGCTTGTCGATCCGCCGTTTACCGAGCAGGTAGGCTTCGTTCTCGGTCGCGTCACCCCCTTGACCGTCGTTTGGGCCAGAGTACATCCATTCCACCCTCTGAAGCCTGGGCTTCCCGCCCGCCGCTTCGAGCGCCTTCTGAATTTCCTCCTTTTTCCGTTCTTCCTCGATTTCTTGCAGGCGCTGTTGGAGCTTCTTGCGCTCGGCTATCGCTTCGGCCTCGGCCTTGTTTGTGGCGGCAATGTTCCCCGATCGCTGGGGATGCCAACTCTTCTTCATATTCAAGTCTCCGGAACCCATCTTGCCGACGTTGGTGCTGCCGGTGCAGTGCGAGCTCTAGATGAGTGAGGGGGTGACGTCGAAAGATGACAAGCTTGCGCACTGGTAAAAGTAGAATTTAAATCGTGCCTGCTCACTGTCTTGTCGTCCGTCGCGGTTGGTGGAGAGTTGATGATGCCTCTTGTGCTGTACTGTACAGTACAGTGCGCTGCGACAAGAGTGGCGGCGCGGACCTTGACGACCAAGTTTGGGGTGGCGAGGTTTGCGCTGCAGGGGTCAATGATTGGTAGATTTGTTATGTCTGGGTAAATGAATTTGGACAATACAGTAGGTTCCATGGCAAGGCTCCATTGACGAGCATTCGGAACATTCAAGATCGAAGAAAAGATGATTTTGCCCCAGGCCGACCAAGTTGAAAGTTATACCGGCCTCTCCATGCTATCTTCCTCAGTGATTCCCAATCCTTCCTAGAGCAAAGGACCTTGCCGGATCCATGCATCTATCCAGGCTTTGCCATTAGGCCCCTGCAGCCCCATCGAAGCTCTGAACAATCGATAAGCGGCTACCCCACACCAGCTGCTCCTCCACCTTGGCTCTCAGCCTTGTCACTGTGCCTGCCTGGACTCTCCAACAACAACCAGCGATCAAGAATTGTTGTGTCATTGGTTCCCCGTCGCAACCAAACAACACAAGAGGACAGACTCTTTTTTTAATTTTAGAAAGAACAACACCGTCACCATGTCGGACGACGATTTTATGCAGGCCTCTGATGAGGAGTACGACTTCGAGTACGAAGACGAGGAGGAAGAGGAGAGCGCCGACGTCGACATCGAGAACAAGTACTACAACGCGAAGCAGACCAAGACATCTGATCCCGAGGAGGCGGTAGACGAATTTCTATGCATACCGGCATTAGAGCCAGAAAAAGGAGAATGGGGTTTCAAGGCCCTCAAACAAGCCATCAAGCTAGAGTTCAAGCTGCAACGATATGAGAAGGTCGGTGGATCAAAGATACCTCTGCACTGAGGTAGGCCGCTTGAATCTGACATATCGCAGGCTACCGAGCATTACCAGGAGCTGCTTACATACGTCAAGTCGGCGGTAACGAGGAACTACTCGGAGAAGTCGATCGACAACATGCTCAATTTCATCGAGAAGGGTGCCGACAGCCCCGCGGCGGTGCAGTGTATCGAGCAGTTCTACTCACTCACCTTGCAATGCTTTCAGAGCACCAACAACGAGCGACTCTGGCTCAAGACCAACATCAAGTTGGCCAAGCTTCTTCTCGACCGCAAGGACTACCACTCTGTCGCACGGAAGCTGAGGGAGCTCCACAAGATGTGCCAGAAGGAGGACGGCAGCGATGATCCGAGCAAGGGCACCTACTCGCTCGAGATATACGCCCTAGAGATTCAGATGTACTCGGAGACGCGGAACAACAACCAGCTCAAGGCGCTTTACCAAAAGGCCCTGAAGGTACGCTCCGCGGTGCCCCACCCCAAGATCCAGGGCGTGATTCGCGAATGCGGCGGCAAGATGCACATGAGCGAAGAGAACTGGAACGCGGCGCAAATCGACTTTTTCGAGGCGTTCCGCAACTACGACGAGGCCGGCGACCTTCGGCGCATCCAGGTGCTCAAGTACCTGCTCCTCGTCACCATGCTCATGAAGTCGGACATCAACCCGTTCGATAGCCAAGAGACCAAGCCCTACAAGAACGACGCCCGCATCGCGGCCATGACGGAACTTGTCGACGCTTATCAGCACGACGATATTTACAGGTACGAAGACGTTCTACAAAAGAACACGGACCTCCTCGCCGACCCCTTCATCGCCGAGAACATCGACGAGGTGACGCGCAACATGCGCACCAAGGGTGTGCTCAAGCTGATCGCACCCTACACCCGCATGCGCCTCGCCTGGATTGCCGACCGCCTACGCATCAGCGAGCCCGAGGCTCAGGACATTGTCAGCTATCTGATTGTCGACGGCCGCGTGCAGGGCCGCATCGACGAGCACAGCGGCACCGTCGAGATCGAATCAAGCGGCGACGCTGAGCGCGCTAAGGCCATCGAGTACATGGCCTCGTCGGTGGGGGAGCTGTATGCGGCAATTTTCAAGGACGCCGATGGGTTCCGCACGGCTATGGCGGATCTAGCTGGGGGTGGCTTTGCGGAATCTATGGGTGATTACGGGTATGGGCATCCTGACCGGGACCGGCATCGCGGCACGAGATCGGGCCGGGGGGTGCGCCGAGGAGGGCTGAAGAATATCATGGCCATGGCGCCGCATTGAAGGAACCTGGTGATAAGGCAAATGAAAAGCACGGGCTCGTTCCTACTTCACAGCAAGGGGCAACCACTGACGAGTGTCATGAGCAGTGTTACCGTTTCGCAAGGAATGCGTTAGACGAATGAACGACAATGATTTTATGACTTTTGGCGATAACGGCGCCTCGGGTAGGGCAAAACCCGCGTCCATTCCTACCTAGACGGACGGAATTGCTTGGAGCTGATGAAGCCATGGTCACAGAGCACACCAACTCATGGTTGTGGCCGAGCCGTGAAATGGGGTACTCTAATAATTGATATTGAACAGTTCTTCTCACCACGGCGGTCAAGTCATAGCCGGCTGCAATCATCGCTTAGTACCATTAACTGTCTTAAAATTGACGCTCCGCGGAGGCTTCCTCGCCCGTTTACACGCTGTCCTCGGCTTGTTGCTGGTTTTCCTAGGCTCCGACTCGGAGCGCGAACTGTGGACGTGTCATGTTGTAGCTCCCCTGACTAATTATTCTGTTGTATAAACGGGATTATTGTCTTCTGTAGGTGGGCGAGACACTCAATTGAAATTCCCCTGGCACCGCCGGGCACCGCAGTGGAGCAACAACCTCGCTTGTGGTCGACTATATGCCAAACGAACCTAGAAGTTGGAGTCCACTCAGTGCGCAGGACGCCCGCTGCAGAGACGGCCGGGGCAAATCCCTCAATGGGACATAATGGAGCGGAATACCCCGTGCCCTGCAACCGTCGTATCCGAACCAAGTAGCCCACCATGGATAACAGCCAGGGTGTCATTATTTGTCTTCACCTTCATCTGTCGGTCAAGGAAATCAAGTCCGGACAGACCGGCCGCGAATCGTGGATGCAGTCCGTATGGCTGTTCCATTTGGGCATGGGGATAGCTCGTGTGGTTCTCGAGCACGGAGCCTTCGGTCTGTCCCAGACAGAGAAAACAGAGGGGCGGTGAGCCTGGCTCGGCTGTGATCTAGATCACAGCATGAGCATGCCGATTATGCACATCCCTGGCTTCTGAGGTAACATGGCAGATACGACCCTACATCGACATTTTAGCTTGGGTTTGATCAACATACGAAAAAAAACAACCAGTGTTCAGTAACGGCCCCGATGTATGTAAAGAGACGTCACCAAAGACTAGTGGTGGTTTTTTTTTTTTTTTTTCGACTAATAAGACACGGGACACAGAGCCAGTGACACCGCCGCTGGTACCGGGAACACGCAGCTGCCGTGATGAAATAGGTCACTGCTGCAGCCGAATTTCGGGAGCCCGCCGGCGGCACAAATGGCTGTGAATACAAAATGATGGGCATCTGTCCCCGTCACGCAAGGATAGCGTAGACACTTGGCCCGGAGGGCGGGAACGCGCAGATCAGGTGCTGTGAACTGATGCGGGGAAAGGATCAGATAGGCATCTGTCTGGTAAATGCCATCGAGATCGAGCTTGAGGGGAGACATTTGCAATCTGAATGTTTGCGTTAGTCATCTCTGCACGTTGCCTCGAGCGAGGCTCGGTCCAGACGCGAGCACAACGCCGGCCGGCCTACATAGTAACGTGCCTTTGGATGGTTTATTGCCGTGTTGGCCGCAGCACTGGTGGCCTCGCGTACCGTTAGGACTAGCCATTCTAGGCCGCCCTCTGCAGAACAAGCTCGTCAAGCTTCAAGTGTAAGTTCTCCTGAGGTCGGTTGCCAGCCGGACGGGAAGTGGGTGAGGGGGGGCAGGGCTATGCCACGGATAAAACCGCCCATGTTTACTCGGCGATTAACATGCCGTTTCTACGACGTCCATCCGGTCAAAGGTCAGACTCGTCAACACGCCAACTCGTCAATTGTCCACAACGGAGCTTGCTGGTTGTAGGATCCAAATACGCCGATAGACCATGGCGATAATAGAGAGAAAACGTTCTGACATTGGCCAACCGAGCACGGACGAAGGAGTGAGGGAGGGTCGTCTCCGGGGCCGGGTCTAGCGGGCGAGGGAGAGCATCAATGCCGGGTTTGCCTATCCCTATCACTGCGTGCCAAGAGTACCTGACGAAGGAGAAGGGCGTATCAGATGAGATCCCGAGACGCCCGGACCAGTAAATCGATCAATCCAGAGCGAGGCCCGGTAGTTGTCGCAATAAGGTCCAGGTAGTGATATGTGACGACACAGAAAGCCACCAGGCCCCGGGAGCGCAAGAGTCCTGCATGATGTGTGGGCTACCCGCAGCACGATGACGGACAGGCGGGCGGGGGACGGGCAAACGAGGTTGAGCGGGATATTGATGGTGTCTTCCCCCACCAACGACCGGAGGGAAGGACGGGTTAGGTTGTGGGGTTGTTGGAGGTTCCTTGCCAGGCAGTGGGAGCAGCATGCACAAGGGTCTGACGGCCTTTGGGCTGTCCAGTGCGAGAACGGTTGCCGTCTGTGATGCGCAGCGGGGGCAGGTGCATATTCCAGACAAGCGATGCGGCATCGTGAGAATGCACCAAACAAGTTGAAGATTGGAATGATCCCGGCACTTGGACGAGGGGGAAAGCAGGGGAGAGAAGGGATGGGGTTGAGATTCTGCTCAAGGTGGATCTTGGGGTAGGGAGGTAACAGTACCTGCCTTACGTTTCTACGCAACGCCTAGGCTCTCCAGGGTCCCTCGATAATAACCTAGGTACCTCAGAGAAAGGAAGGCACTACCGGTACCCACTATACTAACACCCCACGGGCCTGATAGCCCTGAAACACGCACTGCGGGCTGGCATTGCAAATCTGTGCCCACCGAGAGACAAACCTCCAGAAAACGATGTTTGCGTGGATGGGTTTCTGCGTCCCACCCATGTAACTAACGCAAGGAACCTGGCTACCGATGCGCTCGAGCCGAGCATTCGCACTGAACCTAACGACGGATATGAGAAGGAAAAAGCTTCCCCCGAAACACGGCTGCCCCGGTAAGCAACCCGAATGAAGCTGACTTGTCGACACATTCTGTAGATCATTCCTGTTGCAGCTGTTGTCATTGCAGCTTGGCGATGGCATTTCTCGACAGGGCAGCTCGGCATGTTACATCAGAACGGACGCGTTCCCACCTCGAGCTGTGACTATGCAACATGATGCCCCTCCTCCCCGCTCCCGTCATGCCCGTCCTTGATGTTGGCCATGCTCAGACGGCTCGCCAATCATCCCTTCACACTAGCGGCATCCTCGCAAGCCATGGGAAGCACCGGGCACCACCATCTCTTTCGCGAACACGAATCGGAGGGAACAGCCGAACGAGTATCCACGTCGTCAGCCAACTGAAGTTCCAGTCGTCTGCCCAGCGCCACCCACATGATTCCTCAAATGCCCGCCCAAACGCGAGTCGTTCCGTGTTGTGCTTGGAGCAGCCACAGGGCCGCCATTGACAGCCTTCGAGCATGATGGTTGATATTGGCTGCTCCTAGTGTCACATCCCACCCCAACTAGCTCAACATGGGCTGCAGCTAGGAGAGCGCAAGACGGGACGGTGGAATGGTGGCCAGAGAAACCCTCAGGATCAGAGCGGAGAAGCGATGTTTCCTCTGCTTGGGGAGCAACCACGGTACTGTATTGTTGTCGAGACGGTCAATCATACGCCTCGGGGCTCACTTGGTGGTATCATGATTGTACCGGTATGGACGAAGTACTGTGCACGTCCGAAGCACGTCCGAGGATCGTCTGGCCTTCAGGCAAGGGGCGTTTTAGTGCGTGAGCTAACTTTGGCATGTCAGCATGGAAACATCGGAGAGAACCGAGAAACCCACCCATCACTGAGCCCGGGAGCCAACCACACTCTTTGCATGGCAGATGGTTGAGATTGCGGCCAGCCCCCTTCATGGCCGACCCCACAACAGCGTCCCATGAGCCTGGGACGGCCCCAAGCCAATCAGCCAACGAGCCATGCCCTCGCCGTCTCTTTGTTTCGCAACTCTCAACAGTCTCCGGGAAAGACAGCGCGGTGTCAACTTTCACAGAACAGAACTAGCGGGCTCGCTTCATCCAAAGTGATCATGGACGACGGTATTCCGTCTTGGCGCTGTGACGCCTCCCTGCGATGAAAGCGGTCCTCCGCCAACCTGCCTATGCAGCAAGCGGCCCCATGTCTCGGTTCGGCATGGCATGGCATGTCATCGCCTCGCGAGTCCACGGCGTGTGAGACAGATCGACAGTCTTCCCATCGCATCACACGGTATAGCGAGCCTCGCATTGCCCATGACACACTGCTTTCCATGAAAGAGAGGCTGAACATCCATGGACTACGGCGCATTTGCTGCACATGATACAACTGATGGTGTGGGGACTCGCAACTGACCCGAAGCGCCGTCCTGTCGGACATCAACTTTAATGCTCAGCCCTGGCATATATCTCGGAGGCCATGCTTAGGTTGGGGATGGCTGGAGGTAACGATAACTTCATTGAGTCTGCCGAGTGGAAGAGATATGCTGGGGCGGGTTGCAACGGTGGTGTGTCGCTCACACAACTGATCAGCTGCCGGCCGCCCTCTTGATCCTGGTTGTAAACAGAGGGTGAGGTGTGGATGGTGCCAACTTGATCACCACACCCCTCGTACCGAGGCATGGGAAACGCAAGGGTTAATAACGGAGATCTGGGGTCGCCTCAGGAAGCTCACAGTCTCGGTACCTGTTCATTTTAAACATGAGCACAAGGTCCGACCCAGAGGGGCTCCGTTGGGAGCCCGGTACTGAACGCCCGCCACTGGCTACGCTGGAGGCTCAACTAGACGTTGCGACTCTTCGGACGGTCGGGGTCCGGGCAGGACCCGCCGAGAGGCGGGACCGGGCTGGGACGGGCTGCACGGTCAACATCAAATGCATGCTAACGTTATGTATGTACACCACTTCACGCCCTCGTCTTTCGTGGCATCTCTCACCCAAATTTTCAGGCGGGCTCCCAGCGTCAGCGCGGTCTCGCTGGGTTGGCATCCTATCGTGGTGCAGGGGCCCGCGGGAGCTGCAGTGTCGGACCAACAGCAGGAAGGGAGCGGGTGGTCGTTTCGCTGAATGCACACCTCCCGCTCCCTTCGGGTTGCGAAAACCCCCCTCCCTGTTACTCCCCCAGAAAATGGAGGCCTGGGTGTGGGTCCGGCACACGGCGCTATGGATTGCACTAGCGCACACCCTTTCGCAGATTCCTCTGCTCCCACACGCAACGGGGAACGCAAGCAGTGAGAGGCGTTCCAAGCTCCGAGAACCAGTGGGGGTTCGAAGGAATGTCTCATTGCAGAGGGCTTGCAAAGAGAGTTGTAGTGTACTTGTGTGTGCAAGTGCTGACGCGGATGACTCGGCAGGCAAACGGCCCTGTCCCCAAAAACGTCCCTAGCAGGGGGGTGGGCGGCATCCATGTGGAGCGGGTGAGCTGGAGAGCTTGGGAACGGAGGTTCCTGGAAACGGTCCAGCGGGTCACCGTCCGGGGTTTGGGGGGGGGGGGGGGGGGGGCGGCGGGGGGGGGGGGGGC